>QVOA01007842.1:0-75858 GCA_014825685.1 Pseudomyrmex cubaensis | reverse complement strand
TATATATAATATACATATATCGGCATATATATGAGAAAAAACTTCATGAGAGAAAGAGAAAAAATAGCGAAGGCCACGTATTATACACAGAATATGCGGATCATTTTTCCATTCTAGATATTCCTTTTCAGCGGCGGCGTCGACGTATTGCTGTTCGTTCTCATCATTACACACAAGATTTGAAGCGTGAGCGTCGAGTATCAGCCGTCTTCGGATAGCAATATTTCATCAGATCGAACGCACTCGTGACGATGATATGCAAATTTATATTTTCGCTTTGCTGTACATGTAGCGCGCAAAATTTCAATTCAATTTGTTTGTTCTACTACAAAAGCACGTATATATTTTGTTCGATGTTTGCTCAGAAGAATTGGCAATTCTTTTCGCGTTGCGATAAGAATTCCTCGGATCGCTTCTCCCAACATTCGGCACGAGCGCGTGATCGAATAACGATGTCGTCGGATGCGTTTCTCTCTTCGCGTCGTTCTCTCAAAACTGCGCGCCGTCGTGCGCGACAGGTATCTCTCATGGGAACTCCGCTGGTTTTCCCACTTTTTTCGACGAGATTCCAACTTTTAGACCGCATTGTCTGGTCTGCGTGTGCGGAGGGGTCCCGGCTCGCGTCAACCTTACTATTCATATTTTCATGAATTTTCATTCGCCCGCTCGCGGGATTGCTCGTTACTTTGTGCGTGTATTTGTATTAGCGTGCGCGCGACGCAACGATGGAGAGAGACTACTGGTTTGGAATTCTTGCAAAATCACAATCAACCGAGTTTTGCTTTTTTTTTTTTTTTTTTGCTCCGATGGATCGTCAAAATGGAAATTCGCGCAAACGGCGGAAAGCGCGAATAATCTTGATTCGTTGAAAATGACATCGGATTACTCGCCTCGTCGCGTTCCCCGACTTCAATCTCACGTCGAAACGAAAGGAATTCTTTTAAAGCAGTGTGGAATATGGCACACTCTTCGAATTTTGTCTCTTGTATATTAACCACGTGGAAGAACCTATTAGTGCAAATTATACATTGGTACTTTTCGTGAATTTTTCTACATGATAATTTTTTACATGAAATTTCTTTGCCGCAAAATTTGAAGGGAAAATAAATTCTCTTTTCCTTAACGAGGTGGTGTCTGATATGACTAAAAAGTATTTCACGAACTTTCCAAGCGCACTTTCTCGACGCGAAAAGACTAAGATAAATCTGTGTTTGCGGCAGCGCCGTACCATTCGACAAACAAGCTGCTTGCTTGGCGCAGCACATTGACTTTCGCGCTTTCATAAATTTGAATTTTCCGGCCCGAAGAAATTGCTCGTTACCTCACGCATTTACGCCTGGTGGTTGTATACGTGGTTCCACACTTTTGGAAATTTCTTTTCCTGTCGCGATAAAGGAAATAGCAACTGGGAGATAGCAACCTGCCGTGTCAAGATATGCTCATCAGAAAAATGAGAGACAATAACAAAAGACGGAACTTAAAATGTCTGTTAAGAAATTAAATTCACACTACGGTCGTTTAATTTCTGTTTTTGACGGGAGGTTTTAAATAATTAATATCTGACTGAAACAAATCTCTCGTAGGTTCTAAGTCATGGACTTCCGAACTTTTTTAATTTAAAGCTCGAAGTTAATAATTTAATACACTTTGAATGTATGTGATTTAATACGACTGTTAATAGATATGAAGAGCTGATAACCGATGGTCCAGTAGCAATAAAACTCACTTCAAACTTAATCAATCAATTGTTTTTAAAATTTCTATGTAAATCAGCGATAAAAAAAAACGACGGAACGTGAATTAAGCAAAATTATAAAGCAATTTGCTGCAGAGAGAAGAACAGAAAAAAGAGGAGTAAACTACATGCGACGTTTAAGAAAATTTTTCTAAAGTGTATTAATATTCGTAAGTGGAATAAAGACAATACAAGACTTAATATCAAAATTAAAATCACTCTGAACTTAGATAGTAGTTAAAAGTTCTGAGAATCTATTCTTCTTTAATTGTAAGCCTATTGTGTGAAGCATAATTCAAAGATTTCAGGTCACAGACAAAACTTCGACAAAAGTGCAAGAATTAACATTTTTGTTCAAAAATTTCACGCAATTCTGTTACAATAACGTTAAACTTTAATCATTTTTGATATTTTACATTGTAACAATACCGTTTTCTATCATGCATCCGTTTGATATAACTTATTTGCGCTTAATCGTTCGCGTTTAATCGCAGCTCGTAATACGCGCGCAGTACGATGTAACGAGATGTTACACTAAGTAGCTCGCTACCAAGTTTCCTTAGCAGGCGCCGTCACGTACTATACCGTACTTTCTAATAGCAATTGCATTAGTGCGCGCGCGCTGTGAAATGTGCTCGCGCGCGTGTATAAAACACGATTCGCGTGCGAGTTATGCGGCGAAATATAAATTTGAATATAGTTTAAGCCCGCGCGTCGCGTTTATGCGACCGCATCGCGCGCGCGGCTTAAGCAAAATTAAATTCTGTCATACTCATATTTACGCGGCCTGTGTGTACACGCGCGGTTCTTAAAGCGAGATTGCGATGCAATTCTGTCTCGCACTCACACACACCCGGGTTAACTTCTTCTACTTCCTTCATCCGGGTATCGCTTATGTTCCGCAACGGCTTTATAAAAGTGTTGCGCCGCGTTACCGCCTCCTTGGCATCGAAATCAGATCTTACCCCAGAAATAGAGCGTCGCTCAGAGCTGGAGGACTTTCCAGAATCGGGGTTTATTCCGGAGAACTTTATATACCGCACCCACTTGCGCGCGGATATCGGACATATCGTGCGGATGACAACAGAAAATCAATTGACCCACATAACCAGCAATTCGTTAAACGCCGCCCGATGGCAATACATCGTAAAGTGATAATGGAATGTATCCATTAATCCTATTTCCTGAAATACTCTTCCATTGTAGCGAGATTTAAAAGCGAGTGGAAGTAAATGTGATTTCCTCACGCAGAGATAACACAAAACCGCGATATGTATATATATATATATATATATACACACATATATATATATATATACACACATATATGTACGTATAAGTAATGAAATATCCTCAAGGAAACATCTATCATAAAATCAGAGATATTGAAATATAAATATATCGCGAGTCGATAGAATTATAAAAAGAAAAATCCCCTTCTTTTTTGTTTTCAGTTGTCGGAAGACATCGGATATGTTCTTTACTCCGCTTTGGGTAGCTTTTACATCCCATCCATCATCATGGTCTTCGTGTACGTGCGCATATACTTCGCTGCCAAAGCCCGAGCGCGTCGTGGCATCCGGAAGCCGCCACGTCCACGTGCGATGGTGCCGCCGGAATCGCCCGACGTCAGGCAGACCAGCTTCACTCAGAGCACGCCAGCAACGGACACCAAGAAGCCTCCGGGATCAGTCATGGAGAACGTCGCCACGATTGAGAATCAACCGGTCCAGATACCAATTGTCACGTGCGACTTCGCCAGTGACGTCAGCACGTCAGAGGCTGATCCCGGCGGAGGCACGAGTATCCCAATGGAGGAGAAGGACACGCTCAAGGTAGGGATTTCTAACTGTTTGAACAGCGCTTCTGCGATCTCTCGAAACAAAGTTGGAGCTTAAAATAAAAGTATTGCAAGATAAAGAGACAGAGAGGGAGAAAGAGTTGAAGTTGCTATAGTTTGAGAAATGTTAGACGAGAAATATTATTTGTTCTTCGAGTTCTGAATCTTCAGCACGTGTTCATACCGCTCGAAATCACGGCAAAAAGAATAAAATCCCTCTCTTCTATTCAATTCGCGCCATTATTACTAACAGTTAAATTAGAGTTTACTCAGTTGTTCCTTCGTGTTTTCACTCGTAATGCGATGTGCAATTAACATAAGTTTCGGTGAAAATTTCCCTTTTGTTTTTATTAAATTCTTATTCCTCTTTTGTACAAACTTATACCGATACATCATTCACCGTTGTCATTCAAAGATACATTTTATATCAACGAGATATCTTGTAAGAGACGTAAGAGCAGAACAATAGTAAATCTTCGAGTATCAGACATTTCGAGCTGAAATACAGTTGGCGGAATCAAATTGAGAGAAAAATCTCAGTCGAGGAATAGGACACAATGCCGCACCGTTATCAGTATCGCGGATCTTGATATCGCGATCAATCGATCATATACGAGCTTCTTTCGCCGTCCCGCGTCCGGATTACTCTTCTTTCATCGAGTCTCGTAAACTGTATTTCGATACTTTGATAAATTAAAGTCCATATTGAGGATATTCTATCGACGACAATCATATTGCTTTACGTCAAATATCGTAAAATTGATACGCGGCTCCGCCATCGATGAGAGGGATATTCTCTGTCGAGATGCGTCAGTCAATATCCATATAATGTATAAGTGTGTTAACAAATACACACACACACACACACACAAATGGATCTATAATTACATATCGAAGTCGCTAATGTGTCAGCTGTGCGTCACATTCTATTAATGTTTGATAAAAAAAAAAAACTCGCGTTAACGGCAAATAAAACGTTTTCTAAACGCAAAAAATACGAAATTTTCCCTTCAATTGTGACCGCGTCAAACGTTTTCTTATGCAAATGATTTGACGATGAATAAACAGCTTTGTTGGTAAATCACGTCGCAAGAATCGCAAAGGGCTCCATTCGTTCGTCAGGATTATGCAGCAGCATTGCGCGCGCCGAGGAAAATTCGTACGCTTGAGATCTCGTTTGTAATTACGTACGAAAACACAGTTTTATGCCGGGGCAGGGAGACAATTGCATGGGGATGAGTTCCCCCTTCCCATTTCGACTCTGTCGCGCAATTACGCGAGAGTTCTCGTTCAAACTTGAGCGCAAGAACGCCTTTGTTACTCCGGGCTACGTGTAACAGTTGCATATCAAAGAGTCCTGAGACGATAATCCCGTCGTCTGTTCGTATGAAAATCATACATCGCGCACACAAGAAGAGACTTTTCTCGCGTCGTGTTTCTGAGATTCGAAGAATACGAAGCTACGTTTTTTTAAGAAAAAGAATGTAACAAATGTAATAAAATTTAAAATTACTGCTGCGTACGTATGTTAATTTTTCGCACAAAATTTTCTACTTCTTGTCCAAATTGATTTATCGCGTGATGTATTTTGTGTGAAACTTAAACACACGATGTCCCCGAGCTGTTTACAGATTAAGAAGTTCCAATTTCATCGTGCCTCGCAAATTTACTGTGTATTTAAAATCTTATCTCTCAAAACTAACAAGTTCGTAATAATATACTGTGTATCTAGAGAGAAGATTGCTAAAGAACCTGCTCCCTCCGGCGAATTGTTATAACATGCTCACGCAGCACTCTAGACAGTGCTGATATAGCGCGAATGTTATATCGTGCACATGCATAAACCAGTGTAGCAGTTCTTTTTCATGATTATCTACTTAGATTTAGCTTGCGATATAAACTTCGACGCGCCAACTTTAGCTCACGGGCGCAAGTAATTTTCTTCTTCGCACGAAATGCATTCATTCCGTCTCTCACAGATTTTCAACTGTATGAGAAAATAATTTAACTGAATTTTTTGTCGGCAGGTGAGCGTGCCGGTGCCGGCGCAGAAGAGCAACTTGAAGGCGACGCTGTCGGTGAACGGGGACGGGCAGTCGGGCAATCAGAACGTGCCGGCGCGATGCCGGGCGCCCAGCGTCGGCATCGACGTCGACATGGTGTCCGAGTTCGACCCCTCGTCGTCAGACAGCGGCGTGGTGTCAAGGTGCGCGGTGGTGAAGCCGCTCAAGCTGCGACTGTGCCAGCCGATCTTCGGTCGCAAGCACGTAAGTAAATCGAAACGGGATCACGGCGACGGGCACCGTCACGCAGCCAAGGACGATTCCGACTCGAAGGCTAAGCCGCGCGATCCCGAGAGAGAGAAGCGGAGACTGGCGAGGAAGAAGGAGAAGCGCGCGACTCTGATTCTGGGCTTCATCATGGGCAGCTTCATCGCCTGCTGGCTGCCCTTCTTCGTCCTCTACGTCGTCAAGCCGCTCTCGCCGCAGACGCCGATACCGCCGCAGGCGTTCGCGATCGCCTTCTGGCTCGGCTACATGAACTCCGCGCTGAATCCCTTCATCTACACGGTCTTCAACAAGGACTTCCGCCGCGCCTTTCGCCGAATACTGTTCAAATGAGCGATAAGGTATAGCGTCGATCAAGAAGGACGCTATTGATAATTACATTCTCCGTCCTCGGGTATGTATCGATATCTCGTATACCTCGAGGACGTTATTTCCCTCGATTACATCGCGCGACTCGGTTTCCTCGGAGTCACTCCTGAGAGAAACTTCTTCGATCCAGGAGAGAATTGTTCGGCGGGGAAAAATATGCGAAAGATGTAGTCAGAAGTGCGGTCGTGAGTTTCGAGAACGAGAGACGCGTTTTTGATCGAACAAGTTTTCCGGCTGATTTTTTCGGAATGCGAAGAAGCGAGCATCGGAAGATAAAATCGCGCATGTAAAGAATCCTTTGACGAGGACGCGCGTACACATCTCTTTGAGATTCTTGTCGCTATCGGTCGCGAGAGGGAATCTCGTCTCTCTTCTCGTCGTGTGATCGTTTCAAATCAATGTACAATCCCATCCCGAGAAAACGTAAGTTACAATCATTTGGAGAAATGTGAAACCTACAAACTCCGCAAGGGAAAGAGCTTTAAAACTGTCGAAAATAACCAAAGAAACCTTCCTCCGCATTGTTAAAACTAAGATAGAAGACTTCAAATCTCGAAACGGGATGTTCAGAACAGGTCTCGGTGACCCGGATCCGCTAAATTATGCGCGTCGAGAGCTTCGGACCGAATCCCGCTCTACTTTTGCACACCTCGCACGAGACTCGTACGAAGGTGCGCACGCAAAAGATCAACGAACTTTGCGCATAAGGCTTCTTAACTGGCCGAGGGAACATAAATTCACCAAACGTATATTTTCTCGGGTTTACATCCCGCAAAGCGAGTCGCTTCGTCGACCAAGAGGCAGCATATCGCTCCTTCCTCCATCTGCGCATATTTTTTTTACTGGGCCACTATTCTTCCACAAAAACATAAAGAATAGCGAGAAAAAAAAAACGAGAAAACAGTGAGATTACGGACGCTTCCGGATGGAGGAGACACTTTATATATTTCCGTGCCTAATCTCTTGGTCGCGTCCACGAAAGGCATGACAATCCGCAGTTGCGTATCGCGCAACGCGCTTGCGTAGATGTACCTTGGGCATGTTACAAAGGAGAATTGGACGAGTTGCAAATTTCATTGCGCGTTATCTGAGCGCGACCGAACCGGCGGAACCGCGCGGGATGCAATTTCAACAGCGTTCGATCGTATACAATACACACACACATACACACACATACACGCAAATTCACTTTGTACGCGCGCGATAATGGCGGCAAAAGATGGCGACGATCGAGAGAAAAGGGAGAGGATCATCAATGAACACCGATTTATTATATAACTGTGCGAACGTCAGCCAGCGTTAAAGATCGTTGGCAGATCTATTGACAAATAAAGAGAGAAAATGATGTAAGATACGTTTCCTACTAAAAATTAGAGAGGCCCGTGTTAAGGCCCTTTTAAACGTCCGCCGTTCCACTCTCGTGAGTCTTCGATGTTATTTTTAACAGAAGGATTACGCATGAATTGTGTAGAACTTTACAATTTTATTGGTCACGTACGTGCAGGGCGCATGAATTTGTGTACACGTACGCATGAATATATGCGCGCGTTACGTAGTTCATTTTCGTAAAACGAAAGAAAACAGAAGAGACACGAAACAACTTCCCATTCCACGGTATGGAATTCTTTCTCCACCACCGCAAAGCCTAACTCTGATGCAGCAATAATTAATTTTCCGTTCGTTGAAAACGCTCGGCCGATAGAGATTTCGCGGAGAGGTAAATTGGCGCGAAACGATCAATTGTGTGTCCTCTCGACCGCACGTCCGTGCGCGCGTGCGAAATGTGTGTGCACGCACGAACTCTGTCGATTGCAAGATGAATGATCACTTTGCGTCGCGGATTCCAAAATTGAACGGAAAGTTAGATAAAAATGGAGAAGAGAGAGAGAACCGCACGGTCGCGCATACATATATACATGTATATATTTCGATGTTTCGTGCGCGTCTCACTTTTGGAACTTTTATTTCACATCGTTAACGAAGATTAGACGAGTACTCGTGGAATAATTCCTGAACTGCTGATGACGTCGTCGTTATCGTTGCCGTATTTTTACGTGAACAAAAACGTTTTGCAAAAGTAGCCAAGCAAAGATACATTAACAACAGCGATATCGTCGCTAGCAGTTAAAGGAATCGTTTGACTGAGCTTCTGTTTGCTCGCGCCGCGCTGTATATCTTCGTTGTAACGGCGCGTAAAATTGTCGCGCAGCTAATGGGGGATTATCGAGGACGATCGGGTAATTCCCGAAAGGGGTGGGCTTGACAATAGAATCCAATTAGTGAGCTCGGGTCCTAAGATAGAAATATTATTTCCGTAAGACGAAAATCCTTTGTGTCTGCCGGCAAACAGATGCTTCTGCGTCAGTAACGATTGAGCGCTTCTCTCGATGCCATACACACGTGGAAAAGGGAAGGATGTCGCCGAGATATAGAGAGAGGAGAGAGAACGACTTTCTCGCGCACCTGTGCTCGTTTTTCTGCGGCAACAACCGGGAAACAATATTCCTCATTTTCGTTCCATCAAGCCGAGATTCTCGGCGGTGCGAATTCTCTTAGAGAAATCGTGCGACACGAGATTTTTCTATTCTCCTAAAGTAGCGGTGACAGCACATGGTCTCTCTCCTCTCTCTTTCTTTTTTTCTGTCTCTTTCTTTCTCCTTCGTGCTTTCTATCGGGAGAGTAAAAAGAGAGAGAAAAAGAAAGGAAAACCTAAAGAGACTAATCAGTAAACTTCAACACCATAAATCCTGCGAGCCCGATATACAGGCGTGTACATTAGTGGAAAATGTACGCGCTCACGCACGTACGTGACGCGCAATACACTACAACGATAAATCGATAAACACATTTCGCGCGTCTGGTTCCGTGTCGTTTAAGAGAGTGTCTGTGCCTACTTGCGTGCGTGCGAGCGATCGTGTGCTCTTCGCGTCTCGCTCTTCATCGTCCCCTTTCTCGTTTGCCGCCTAACTTTCCAAAGTCTTTTCCCCCGGGACCTTCCTCTTAAATGTTCTCTCACAGCTAGCATTTAACATTAACATTTTCCGTGAAGTCGACGAAGCCGTTCTGAGTCCTCTCTGATGCACGTCTATTTGTTTTTAACATATCTTCTTTAATTTATATTGTGTATAATATATAATTCAACCATAATATATGTGTAATTTGTTTCCAGAAATTCTAATCAATAAAACTTCTGTTCTATTCTCAAATTTAGTCTGTCTCTGTTATTTTATCATTATTATTTTTTCTCATCTTTTTGTACTTTTTCTTCTTTTTTTGACTGCATGAAATGATCGGTAAAGTGATTGATAAGTATAAGGAGTAAATTCGTGCAGATGACGGCAAGCGACGATCGTGTGCGTAAGAGAAAACCAATATGAAATTTGTTGATAAGACCGTGACATTCGTGTCGAACAGATTATTAACTTAGTCAAAGATCAATAAAGACACGCGTCTTTCTCGCCTTCTTTTTTACGAAAGAAGAAAAGTGAGAAAAAAGAAGGGAATACGCGCGTGTTTCCACATTACGGCAATCGATTGCACGAACACCGCGGTCGTTAGACCCGTTGTGATTATTTACGTTGACCGACCATACGGCAAATATGCGGACGGGACTTTGTGAAGTCACATGAATATACTTGACGGGAATATTTAAACACGGCCGCGACTTCTCCGTTGTTCCTATCATCCAGTTTTGACCGATGCTTTTCTTTCATCGAAACAAGAACACACACTTCCGTTCTTAATCGTTAATATTGCGAAAACTATTACCACCACGTGCGTCGGAGGAAAGCGAGAAGAACTTTCAAGTTGGCGTTTCTAAAGTTAAATAAAATACACATCGATACACGTGTGCTTTGTTTGATGAAAACATCTCTTCGCTGATCCATAAGTTTTAGCGTTTCTCGTTTGTCTCGTTAAAAGCTCCTCTCTGTTTTTATATTTCGTACTTCCTGTTTTCCTTTATCACGGCACAAAAACGCGCAACAGAAAGATCTTTTGAAATAATATCTTGTGCACGGATTATGTAATATAAAATAGCTCTTTAATACGGAGACTTGTGTGTGTGTATGTTTTTGTCATGTATTTGTCTCACGCAAAGTATGTAGTTCTAATCATAAAGTAGTCCTTAACTGCTACTGTAACTTATATAGTCTTGCTATAACAAGCTGTGTTTTTCTTCAATTGCTTTTAGTTCTGAAAAATTGCTTTATTATCGCTTTGTCTATTATTACACACATCAATAACATACATGTATAATTGATATTATCTATTTCTTTTTAACAAATAAAAACTATTTAAAGTTAAAATGTAACGCGAATGAATTTTGAACTATTCTAGTTCTCGCGAATTTCAATCGGACAGAAATTTAATTATTAAACATTATTCTATACATATATAATAGTTATAACTAAATTAAACGGAGATGCTGAGAGCGAAATGCGAATGTGACACACTGTGACTTGACTAAACTGTTGACGAATAAAATAGGTCATAAGCGAATTATCAGCGTGTTTTAGAAATAATCTGTAAATGGCGTGCAAAAAGAAAATACCTATAAACCTACTTAAGATTGGGATTAACTGTAAGTAGCGTGTAAGAAATTATATGACCGTTTACCAATTATCATCAATTAATACGTGTAAACACCAGTCGCTTTAGGCGTGGTAAAGAAATTTTTGCAAAACAAGTCTTTCGAAAAAAATTCTCTGTGTATGTGTCAGTATCCAGTTATCTACGTAAACAAATGTTCTCTAAGCAGTATAAAGTACAGTGACGCGACACGATATCGAAGTTTAAGCTATCGAGAATCGTAATAATCCGCCGTGAGAGTCGTAACGATCAGAGCGATCTGCGCGAAACTACCCCCTGCGATCGTTACGGCTGTTTCGTGCAATCTGTGACTCCAAAAATAAAATTAAAAAATATAACGGTGCACAACACGCCACTTATTGCGAAGCGCTATAAGGATATAAATGCGAAACACACTTTGAAACCGACATATATTGTGTACACACGTGTACATTATTACCTGTTATTACCATTACTGAATACACTAATTATTAATTATTATTAGGCATTATATACTTAATCAAAGTAGGGATCCAACGATTGACTTTATCTGTTATTTCCAATTTCGTCGGTGGTGATCCTCGTGTCGCGCGGAATCGTCGTCGCATCTAAGAGAGAAAGAAGTAGATGCGGAAAGAGTTCATTCTGAATTTTCCCGGAGGGAGAGAAAGAAAATTAATACTGCCGGTCCGCGCCAGTTCGAGCTGTCCGTTCCAGTTGCAAGTAACTCGGTGAGGCGAGAAAGTTTATTCGTCGTGGAAAGAATAGGAAAAGACCGGAAGATAGAAAACGCGGATGCGCGCGGGTACGACGGACCGCGCGCGAACGATTTTCCCGGGAACACAAATCTCGGCAGCTCAAGCTTCATTTGCCCAACCTACTGCTCTCGCGAATTAAGCACTTCCGCAAAACTGAAAAGCGCGACTTAGAGCGCCGCTGCCGCCGCCGGATTTATCGCAACCGCCGATAAATCGGCGTTTTTATCTCACGACTCATCGCCGATGCGCGCGCACGGTTGATCGCGCGAAGAAATTCCTCTCTCTCTCCATTTGGCACGAATTTCCGAATTTTGCAAGAGAAACGAACCGCAACGACCTTATGAAGGAATTTTTATAGTTATGCAAGTCGAGGCAACGACGAAAAAACGAGACGGTTTCGAATTATTCGAGTGTGGAGGAAACTCGTTTCGCTGCAGTTACACGTGACAGTCGATTCGCTGCGGAATAACGAAAACTATCGCCTGGAAGAGAGCATTGTTGTTCGCGAACGCTCACAATGCCAAACCGTGGCGTTGGAACCGATTTTTCGGTAACGTTAAATTACAATATTGTTAAAACAATTACAAAAGAGTCTATGGAGCTCGATTTATTTCAAATTTATTCTCTCGTGGATTACGATTTATTTATATATCAGGTTTTATATATGTGTTCCCGTCATACGAGAACATTCGATCAAGTCAATAACTGTAAAATTATACTGGCAAAAATCATTAAGCATAATTCTGTCAAATGCGCAGTATGGAAAAAAGCTACGTATACAATCACAGATATTAATAGCAATAAATTGAGATTAATGTCATGCCGACATGTGATAAAAGAAAAACAAATAATACGTTATTATCCAAGCGATTAATTAACTCGAGATAAATGGACATCGCGTCAATTTTACATATTGGTTTAACATAAATCTGCTGTGCTCTGAGTTGCGCTTGCGCATTACGAATAATTTTAGCTCGTATTTCACGGCATCTTTTTAAATGTTGCCCGTGCTCGTTACGAAGGGGTCGTTTGCGTCGACCGAGATTTATGTTCCCGTCATCGCCTCACCGGATTTATGCGCTCGTCGGACGGCTCGGATCCGGAACGAGCGATCGCGATCACCATGCGGGATGCATTACGACGAATTCTCGCGCCAGAGACGCCGCACTGCCGACGGACTTTACTCTATCGATAATATTGGAGCAATGAAATCACTGTGATATCACTAAAACGCTTTCAAAATGTGCGACGGGATTGAGAACGATGATACGTGAAATTGGCGTGAACGAAAGAGAGCGAAAGAAAGTGAGAGAGAGAGAGAGAGAATTTTACAAAGGATAAGAAAATACTAGTAGGAGAGTGTAAAAAGATTTACACTCTCTTTTGCAATTACCATAAATTATTGTAAAACGTACATTATATATGTATATACAACACACGCATACGAACGATTGACTATATAGATATATTATGAAACTTATATATATTATTAATTGGGAGAATCTATATATATATATTATATATTACGAAGTTATATATATATATACATAATAATATATATATACATATTGAATACACTAAACTATTATTGTCGATATTATATCATATATTATCATCATATTACAATATTATCATCATTGTTAGTACTCACTATTACCGATGCAAAAGCCCTATTGTCTAATAGTGTTGATTGTCTGTTATAGAGAATGAGAGAGTAACACAGATAAAAAAAAAAAAAATACCACAAAACTTACGAATACAATTAAATAGTGCTATTTACGAGAGACGTTTTACTGTATATATATATATATATATTATAATAGAAATTAACGCCGGGCGTCAGCTAATTTCTCCGCGATTTAAACACGAGCAGAGCCGCGAGTACACATGTAGGAAGAGATAATCGGCTCTAGTCTGTGTGTGTGTGCGAACTTTTGATGTAGGGCTTAGATATTGTAAGATATCGATTTCCCAATTGAAAGATCGAATAATTACGACAGTCCATTAAATGGGATTTCTATAGCGACAATAGCGAACTACGCGTTATGAAATTCGAGGCTAGGTCGGCACAGAAGGCGAGTTCTGAATGTGAAGCGACTGTAAACATTTCGAGAGCACGTTTGGCGTTCCAGCTTCTTTGAATTACCAAACTCGCGTCAACCATATCGGTTGACATAAACCACTTCTTTAGCGCACTTCCGAAAATCTGGAATTCGCGTGCTGTTCTATTTTCTTTCTGAGTTTAAATAACACAACAATGTATATTTTTGCAAACCTGATTTAGACAATATTTTATTTGTTATACAAAATAAAAACATATATTATATATAATATATATTATATCACGTGAAGCATGTTGTAAAATTTTATTGCCGAAGAGATTCTCTAGAAAAGACTGTTATGTATTTTTTTAGACTATTTACGAAATAATGATGAATATATCATATTTTCATCGTTATTTTTTATCATTGAGATCACGCGTTGCCGCGCATTATACACAGTGCCCGAGGCAACAAAGTCAAAATATGCGTCGCAGCATGCTAAGCCACTGGCGCTAGAAAAAGCCACGCGAGTCTAGAGCTAAAATCCCGGATTTAATTATAGGTCGAGTGAAAAGCTCCGGAGTTCTTTTTAGAAACGGTTCGTTAAGCTCCGCGCTACACACACACACACACACACACACACAATACGCATTTTCTTGTCGGTTTCCTTTTGCAGCTGTCTTTGCAGCCGTCGCGCGAGACGCGCGTTATCCCGGCAAAACAAGGGCCGCGGATTTGTGTGAAACATTCGGGGTGTCGCGTGATTGATGTAACGTGATTATGCGAATGTCGACAAAAAAAAAAAGAAGAAATTCGCGCGATTGCCAACGACCGAATTACGCTAGTTAGACGTTGGAAAACAGCATCTGGGATTCATCATCGCGCGAAAAAGTATGCGAATGATACAAGTCGTAACGAGGCGGCAGCGTGTTGCATGATAAACTCTGCAAATATATATATGCGGCGCGCGAGGGAAAACACACGCTGCGGGATCTAACGAATATATATTCAACGTTGCAAAATGGTGAACCTCACATTTATGATTTGTGGGCGTTTCTCCCTCTTGTGTGCGGATTTCAACCCCTGTGGCGTAGCATGCTGTTATAGTTACCATCACCGTGCTTGGAAAGCTGAACATGCTTTCGACGTCCGAAACGCCGAAGTCGCATTTTGCGTCACCCTCTCCGTAATTTGAAACGTCACCTTCGCCGCACATCAAGGTGACGACCGCGGTGCGAGCGTCTGACGAGTATCGACTCACGAACATCGTACTTGCACCGTCTCGATTGTAACATGCGTTTTTTTTTTTTTTTTTTCAACCAATCTCTCCCGTTTCGGTCAGTCACAACACGTTACAACGATTCCACCGCGTCAACAGTCGCACCATTATACGAGCAATGTTGTTGGAAACTTTTCGCAACAGCGTATTTCCGATATGGCGAACGCTAATGTACCGTAAAAGATACGCAAGCGGTGTCGCTTCCTATTGTGTGCATTAGCGTTTATCATGTTCGAAGTGCGCGATGTTCTAAAGATTATTCTAATATCTTTTTTCTTTTCAAAAAACCGTCATACGCTTATATTTAGAATTGAATATTGTATTGTTAGTCCTCTCGTTTTCGAGATTCACTCGTAGCCTATTTTTTTACCATCTACTTATACTTTAAAGTTCCTGTTCGGATAATTGTAGATTAAATATGCACTTGAAACAAAAAAATACTCCAGAATAAAATTACTAGGTACTATGAATATAGCGACCAGCCGCGTATTGATGTCGTTAATTATTTTCTTATAATTAATGCAAACGTCGCTAAAACCAAACTTGAGAAAACATACTAATAAGTAATGCAATTTCCTACATTTGCTTCTTCATACCGACATATCGCTCGGAAAGTTTGGTCATTTTGATGACTAAAGTTGATGTCGCCATTAATTCGCGCGGAATCTTTCGGGACTTTTTCTCGATTCACGATTGCGTCACACGATCCGGCGTATCCGCAGACAAATTCGCCGTTACCGCAAACGCCGATGCAACAAACATACCACTATCTATCTAAATGTTCTGACAACAAAAGAATACTGCTTGAACAATCACAATGAAGGGACTGTAGCGCGACACGTGGATGCCTGTTCACGAGCATTCTTCCCGTCGAGCCCTTTGACCTTTTCTCCGGAAGCTGCGTCTCTCCTCGAGACTCGCATAGAACGACAAAAATGCACCCCTCCCCGAATTCGTTGCCATTTAAACGTGATTACATCGGCGCGTTGTATCTCATGAAGAAACGAGATAAGAAACCGTTTTCAGGAAACATTTTAGCTTTCCCCAATGCTACATGGCAGCAACATCAAAACTCCTTTGAGCGTATTTTTTGAAAATTACATCGTCTTACATCGTTTAGACGCCTTTCATCATATATATAATATAATGACGCCTGAAAGGATTTTGTCAACACTTTTTGCTTAAACAAATGCACGGTCTTTCACAAAGTAACGATGTATCGTATAAGTTGCAAAGCTCTCGCGTGATGGAACGAAATGAAAAACTTGTTCAATCTCGTTTAAAAATATCGAATGAAACGTTCGAGTTCGGAAATAATCTTTCGAGCAGCTAAAATAAGTTATACATGTGTGTGTGTGTGTCCGTAATAAAATCTGTCAATTTTTAACTACGAAAGGTTATTTTTTAGCTTTGACAATGACACATTGAGAACAAAATTACATTTTAATTCACAAGCTATTGAACGCTTTCTACGACAAAAATTTTTATATTAATTATTTGTTTTGACTTAACTGTTGAAGATGCAATTTTCATTCGCGACGCGAAAGAAAATTGCACAGCCGTGCGTTGTCGCGCAATTTTTGAACATATTGATATGTGGATCTTGCGATTCATATCTTGTAACAGGTATATTTGACACACGCGTGCTGACTCCTCTGATAGCGGCAAATATAGAATTTGTTTTGCGTCGTTTTGCATTTTGTGTCACGAGACCAGTTTATAAGACCGTCGAAATCACGTAAAAGAATCAAATCGAATTTAAAGCCGCCAGCACAACAAGATAATGCAATTCCGGGAGGATTTTACGTAATAAAAATTGTAAAAAGTTTTCCGTGCTCCACATGTATGTGTACATGTATGTATACATATCGAGAAAATCCTATGCACAATACATCCACTCTTTGTTTCATCACAGTAATCAATTTACTGACACACACAGAGACCAATAGTCAAAAACACGGGTAACATGCAATCGAGTTTTCACAGCGTGATACTTTTATTCATTACCGGATTCTATAAAAGGCGACAAAAACAGACACGAAAATTGACGCTAATATGGGACGGGAATGACGTCAGGCTGGAAAAGTACGAAAATAACTGAAAATCTTGTTACTCTTGCAAAACTGTCGATTTCAGAGAAGCGTGTTTATCACGTATCTCTCTTTCTTTCTGTATTGTTTCGGGAGTTTTTGTTTGAAAAAACCAATTCGAATCTAGATCCAAAATGAGCTCTAGACCCAAAATCAATCGTTCAAAAACATAAAACTGTTTGAATTAAAGACGTAAAATTAAGATCAGCGATAAGTAATTAATAAGTTTTTATTATTAAATTAATAGGTTTATTTAAAAAATTACTTAAGCTTTATTGGATCTAAATTAGAACTTGAAAAATGTTTTATGTAAAAGAATTTACTTAGTTTAAAAATTTACTTACCTCACTGTGCCTAAATAAAATTTTCGAAAAATTTTTTTTCTTTGAGATATTTTGATGCAAATGTTAAAATGGAACATATATAAATACAGAATGTCTCATTTCAACTTAGTATATTCGTACAGACCTATTTATTTGTTATCCAAGTATTGTTTTAATCTTTTTGGACGAAAATTATAAAACAACGGAGAAACAACGGAGAACGACAAAACGGCAATGATAAAGCGGTGCGTTTTATTTACGAGCGTCACGCGTCCAATTAATAAATGCAACAATGATCGTAAATACTGTTTAGAAATATAACATATACACGCATGTAGAATAACATATATATACACGTATCTATACGTGCTGCTCTTTTTTTTCGCCGAGAGTAAAATATGTCTAAGAGCACTGTATTCCAGTACGTTTGTTCCCGGTATGCAATTGGATCTTTTTTTGCTTACACGCGAACACACAAATCACTTGAATAACGAAAGGGACACGTAAACGCAACAATACAACGCTACAAACTACCCGTAAATACGCACCAACGCATCATATGTTCGAGACCGATGCACACATTGCACTTCAACGTACGAAGTATGTACAATACCTAACACGCTTTCCATTTTTCCGAATAGAAAAAACACCGTCTCTCTCGATGCGCGAGCGCGGAATTCACACAGACACACAGACACACACACTTTTATGTCAAGTTTAATCTATAAAAGTCTTCCATTTCTTCCTTCGGTGTGTATATATTCGTCTGTGTCTATATATTCGGTCAACTAGTTACGAACACACGAGCGTACAGTAATTTGAAGCGTAATTAGTAAACAGCGAGAGAAAGGAAAAAAACAAACGGAGGCCGCTCGCTGTTCTCGCCGCATTTTCGCCTAACGAACGAGAGAACGGGTCGGGACAATTTGTATCGCGGCCGATACATCTCTCACGAAGTGAGTTCACGGTTTATTGAAAAATCCCGATACTATTAATGAAACGGGAACGCGCGCGCCCTTCGTTTGACAGCAACTTTATTTTCGCGGCGAATGCAAATGCTTGTTGTCACGAATTTACCGTTCGCGACGCTTATTAACTTAATATAATTAACAAAGAAAAACGAGCTCACGCTGTTGCTAAATGCGAACGACGATAGGAAAGAATATGTAGCGTAAACGGGAACGATTAAAGCGAAATAGTTTTTTTTCCCGCGGCACAAAGGCAGATGATAAGTCGAGAAATACGACGTAACTTAAATCATGTTGTTATGAGAATAAATGGAATTTTCGTTCTCGCTGTGCATTTTCTCTTGAAGCGCGCGGCGTTTGTTCCGCTCCGGCATACGGAATTATTTATCGGAAACGAGGGAAAGTTCTGTTCTTACATACAATAGATTTAGTTGTGCCTGGGAGCGATCGGAGGACCAATTTGTGCCGTCAAGAAATTTGTGCGAAATCCTTGGCGATAGTAACGCGTTAAAGCTTTTATCCACTTCGACGAGATAAACCGTCTCCGCGAAACTTTTCGCCGGAAGACTTCTCTTACTTTCATTTATACTAGATCGCTGTGTCTTTCGCTGTGCAAGCTCTCTTCAGCCTCGAAGCGATCTTCTTATTATTTGAGTTTCGCCGATAGCTTTCCTCTCACGAGGAAAAATCGTTTCGCGTGAGATTGATTTGACAACATGCGCGGCGCATTTTTATATATATCACGCACGCGACCTAGAATTACCGTAAAATATTAAATTGCGGGCGTGTATGCCGCGACGGGTTTTTTTCCACCTACAGAAACGACGAAGAAATAGTCGCGCGTGAAAAAAAAATGGTTCTCTTTCTCTCAGCGCGTCGTATAAATTTTTACGGTAGTCTGCTCATAAAAGCTAACGTAGTTAAAATTTAATGGTAAACGCGTGACAAAAGTCGTAAAAAGTGCCAGCATTTATCAGCGCGGCCATCTCTTCATCATTACTTATGAGTTAAATAAAAAAATAAAAGAAAGTTCTCGCGTACCCCGAATGCGGAAAAATAGTTTACGAGCATGCGATGAGAACATCGAACGTCGGGTATGTGAGTCCGGAAATGATATTCATAAAGCGCGCGCTTACATTCAGAATCGCCGTGAGACTGATTCGCGCGGATTTTCCGATCCCTCTCTTTCCTCATCCCCTCCGTTCGCTTATTCTCGCGACACGGAAAGAGGACTATACGCAATATCCCGAGAAAATCCGAATTCTTCCTCGGCGCGCGGAAAAATGTGTTACTGTAACGCGGAATCGTTCCGCGTAGTATAGGTGAGAAACGATCAAAAGAAAATCTCGGAAGGAAATTGCGCGATGTTCGCGAAATATATAATGTAAGAACATTCGGAGGAGAAGATATGAGAATTGCGAGAGAAAAAGAGAAAAAACGAATTGATTGGAGCGAGAAAGACAGATGTGTGCACTGTACAACACGTATCTAGCCACACTGCGCACGCTGATTCGCAAAGAAAAAAAGAGAAAAAAAAACAATACCACACAAAATAGCGATAATAATTATAATTATAACAAATTAAGAACATGTATATTCTACTATAAGTTCTTTACTTGCCACCGAGAAAAAAATTAAAAATATGCCGGAACACAATCGATTAACGAGAAAGAGGCGGAATCGTTGTAATACTGCACAATATTATAATAAGACGTGAAATTGATAAAAATGCGACTGAGAAAAACGCGTTTAAACGAATTATATTGTTTGTTTTCTTTAACGTAAATATTGCTCTCGAGAATTCATGCTCTTCCTCGTTGACACTTAAAGTGACGAACGAAGACGACGTACGGTGGAGAGAATAAGGGAAAGAGATAGACGAGTATAAAAATCTATGTGTATGCGTGCGTGAATGCATGTAAGAAAAAGGACAGAATTTTGGAGAGGAGAATATGCGAGAGGAAGAGGGAAGAAGAACGGCGAGTAATCAAAGTACTTTAACGAGACGAGGAAAACCGCGCGAAAAACGCGAAAATAGCCGAATAGCTTTATTGATCTACGTTTGCCGTATCTTGTGCTCAAAATCGCATGTTCTCACAAACAACAGTACGCGAGAGACGAGCGATCGTTCAATCTCGCAACGATAGGTGTGCGAGATTGACCTAACGCCTCGTCGCGAGCGAAAAAAAAAAAAAAAAAAAAAAAAAAAAAAAAAAAATCTATCAGTATCGCTACGACTTGGTTTTATAAAAGAAAGATGAAAAAAGAACTTTCACGGTGTTCTTCTTTAACCATCCCTGCCTTTTTTCTCATGTCTGATCCGGTTATATCCTCGGCATCGAGAAAATTACGATCCGCCAAGAAGAAACCGGCCAATCAAAGCTAACCAATAAAAGGTAAGTAAACGAATTACTTAACGAGACTTGCTCTCTCATTGTCGAAAGAAATTAATCACACTCGACGGCGACTAGCTTTTAATCCGTTTCGTCGATATACCGATTATATTTAATGCAAGGCGATTTATAAAGCGACTTTACGTAAAGCTTCTTAACAGTAAAGATCTTCTAACAAAGTTTCCAACTGGAGAAACTTTCTAAGTTCGGTAATTACGTGCAATGGAAACACCAACTACGACAATTTATCTACGTCTTTCTGCGACGCGGCGCTCGTGCCCGTTAACGCGAAATTCGAACCCGATGATTCTTCACTCGGTTCGGATTGTTGAAATTCTGGCCGCCGCGTACGAGTAAAGCGGGATATGTAAATATTTAATAGTCTCAGCGCCGAGTTCATAACGTCGACGGGGGAAAACTTTCTTGTACGCGCTTCGCGGCCTCCTGCGGGATGCGTTTCAATTATGCGTTTCAATTTGGCGCAACCAGTGGCTTTGATAGTGCATTAGATTGACTCTGTAACCATTCAGCGTGAGGTAAACTAATTGAGAAACTTGTAGCTGAAAGATCACTTCTCAATCGAGCCGACAGTACGCTAGAAACGCGAACTGGACTTCATGAAGCCGTAAGGAATTCACTAAGAAGTTTTTGCGACTAAGTACAGTCACGTTTTAAAAATGAAGTATACACGCATTTCTTTTGCTTATATATATTATATATCACAGTTTACTGCGCGTCAAAATTCGTACAAGTAAATATTTGATTTGAAAATAACAAGACTTGCACTTTCCACGAATTAAATTTTGCATTTAAAAGTGCGTACCGTGATTGCACTAGTTTATGCTTTACGTGAACTTTAATTTAATCGACTTTAATTACGGACGTATGGCTTCAATAGTAGTATGTGGGTAGTTATGGCGCGTCACAACAAACCCTCTCCATCTCATGTGAGCCTGACCGGTCAAAATGTGAACCTGACCGGTTAGGTTCACATAGTTACTGGTTAGGTTGACATTCTGACCGACCCAGATGTGAACCTAATTGTTTAGGTTCACATCTTGATCGGTTAGGTTCACATAGTGACTGGTTAGGTTCACTAACAACGTTAAACGTTATCTCGCTCGTACACGTAACCGCGAAATTTATTAACGAGGTGACTTTCCGGTGGGTGCGTCTCTTGTTATTCATGAGATGAATATCGTCGTAATAGATATGGACGAAATACGTGACAACTCGTCCTTGCGTATTCCTTGCGCATAATTCACCGTGCGCGCATAGGACGTAATGTCGCCTACATCATAATAACTCGCAGAACATGAATGTCGGATTCTCATCCAACCGATATGCACTTCCGATCAATGTGGTTTCTCAGGTGATGTATATGCGCGTCGTATTCGCTCGGTGCGCGCCGCAAACACGAAAGCGGGGAAGACGAAACGCGTCCTCGGTATTGTAATTAATCAATATCAATCGTCAATAGTGGCAGCGCCAACCGAGAAAATTGAGTTTCGCCGATCGCAGCTGAAGTGTGAAATCGGACGGGAATAATCAATTTCACCTCGGAAGAGATCGCGAGAGCTCGAAATCTGGATTTGCAACTAGAAAAGAGAAAGAGAGAGAAAAAGAGAGATTCTAATTACGTTCATTTACGAATATTTTATTATAAATACGCAATTAATGATATCGCGCGCGATCTACGACATTTAAATTCATATGGCGCTTGAAATATTAATCAAGCGAATCGTGACATAACGAAAGCCGATTCATTCCGTGCGATATGTTAGACACGTGAGCAATTACTGCAGTCGCTAAGTAATTCTTAATCTTCCGCGATTATCATTTTATCTTTCGTCAATTATTCACCTCGACCTTGAAAGAATAAGGATTTATTCGATATCGCCTTATCGCGTACTTATATGTTATATTGATGTTGTAAAATATTTCGTGACGCAAATTCGAATCTAAATAAATGTCTGAGTGATTTTTATAAAGTATGTGCGAAACTTAATTTTATATATCGTTTTATTTTTGCAAAGTCTAAGTCTTCTCTTTCTAAATTTAAACTTTCAGGAATTTCCATTATTAAATCACATTAAGAAAGGCAAGCTAAATGTAGCTTTGAATGTAGCAGTAGTCGAATTTCATTCTTGTCAGTGAGAAACGTCTGATAGAAATGGACACAAAGCATCTCCTTCGCATCTAACTGCGGATATTATTGTCTCACTATTTCCCATCTTCAGGCTCCGGTCTCGTCAAACTTTCCTCATTTGTAAGTTCTTGACAAGTCATGATCGGATACGCGAGTTGAGGGGATTCCATTCGACTTGAAAATTCCATCAAAGGGATTCTGATCGTCCAGATGGTCATTTGACCGAAGACACCGAGCGCGCGAAGCGACGACGACGACGACCACGACGACAACGGTAGCGGTAAAATGGAATTCGACCGTATTACCGCACTCGTTTTCTGTCCGCCTCGTGGACGACTTCCGACGTACGTCGGAAAGAAAGTGTAAAGACGTCATTCCTTTCGTCGCGAACGTAACGTATCGCGACGAACCGGGAATATGGAAAGTTTGCAAAGTAAATTTGGACGAGCGCGCGCGGACACAAGAGAGAGGGACACAACTCGATTTTGAGTTTTAATCCAATCTCCCTCGAGTATCCAAGCACTCCCTTCCTTCCTCGTTGTTGACGTTCCACACGGTGTTTTATTCACCCGGCCGTCTCTCTGATTCCCACCTTTTACCTTTCTCATTCTCTCTCTCTTCTTTCTTTTTCTTTCTTTATTTTTTCTCTCTCTTTCTGTTTTCACTCGATTCTTCTTCGCCTTTTTTGTGCAGCATCTTCGACCCGCACTTCGTCTTCGAAAGTCTCGTATTCTTCAATTCACGGAAACATCCGCTCTCTCGAGTTGGAGCGGTCCTTCCGTAGTCTTCAGTAACTCTGATTTGTCGCGCCGGTATCTCACGTGTGACCAAACACGCGCACGCCCTTTCTTGTCGCTCGAGAGAGACTTTTCTGATTTGAAAGCGACGATGAATTTTCCTTCGTTGAATCGCAGGAAATGTAAACCGCTGCACGCTGCGTAACACAACGTCGCAGCGAGGAATATATTTGTGCTAATACATTTTCAATTATGCTTACGATTTAAAAATGTGATAATCGTTTTTCATAAATCGTCAGAATTAAATTAGTTAATCTAGTATTATAATATGACAATTTAATGTTTATACTCATTAAGAGAGAAAAAGAATATAATTTGAATTAAAAACGTATTAAATAAAATTTTAATTAAATACTATTCTAACGTTTTGTTATTAAAACCTTTTAAATTTTAAAAATACTGAGAATGGTATTACCAACATCGTGGATAATTTTTTATTAGAAAAATATAATAAAATTGTTACGCACACAAAATAGAATAATTTCTAATTTTTGAACATTTTCTCTTTGCTTTATTTTGCAATTTGTAATGTGTAGTGATGCGCTCATCGCGTGCACAAGCTGTTGCAGCGTAGAATTTAGAGGAAACATTCGAGGTATTTCGATGTATCTACGGGTAAAATCGATGGACCAAGATCTATCTTCATCGCTATATCTCTACGTAACGATTTGACCTTCTCCGTTCAACAAATGTCTTCTTTGTTCTCAACGGGGAAAAAGAAATTTCAAGTACGGCGAGCGGGAGTGAAATACGCCGACTTGTATATTGCGTGAGTAACGGGTGTCCTTGATCGGAATATCTTTTCCTGACAAGCGAATCCTCGTCAAGGACAAAGAGAAATCGAAGTGTGTACATCGCGCAAAAAGAAAATAGAATATCCTATACAAATAGAAAAACACGTCACACACTTGGCATAACGTTCTAAATGTTTCATGGCGATCAGAAGCATCAGAAGAAGACAGCGTGTAACTGCAACACTGCAAGTTTGATGAGAATTCAATTCAGTTATTGGCTCGACTGTGCACCAGCACATTACTTTTCTTCGGGAAAAGAAACCGTTCTTTATAACTGGAATCTCAATGTCTGGATTTTTCGCGGAAAATGGAATTTGACGTGGATTGTTCGCGATGCAAATCTCAAAGTTAATGAATATATAATACGGAAGAAGAAAAAGTGATATATTTCTCATTATATTTCGAAATGGCGCCATTATTTTTTTTCCGCGGAACAGCTTGTTTGATAAGCTGCCGAAGCGCAAAAGTTTTATCGATTACTATATATCTTTTCCGTTCGGTTTTGAATTACCATTGAATTACCATTTTTCGATGAAAAGTTTTAATGAGGAAGAGACTAATCAATAATGCATCGATATTCCTGCGAAGACATTGCTTGTTAGGTAAAATTCAAGCGTAGAAGATGAAGTTGTCAATTGGAAACAGACGGGCTTTGCTTTCATTTCTTAAAAGAACTGAAATGCAACACACATCACAAAAAGACTGATATTTTACTTTATTATTAAATTGTGATAAAAACAACAACAAAATAAGAACATCAATTCTCACAGTATTCGCTTACATTTAATCTAAAATGCGAATATGCATAATTATATTGTTTGAATTGACATTAATTTCGACACGTGAAAATTTTTGAACGATAGATATGACATGAGAATTTGACGCATTTGTGTAGTTTTTTTTTTTTTTATGTCTTTTCATAATATATCACTTATAAAATTGATTTACGACCAGACAAATTACGAAAAAAAAATGTAAGACACGATGTGATAATGCGACGTTTCCGAGCGACCTTCGAAACGCGCCGTTTATATTACATGATTGGTTAACGGGAATTATTCATGCCGCTCGGAAGAATTGCATAGTACGTTGCGGCCTCGTCACATTGACGTATTAGTTATTGACGCGACTAACGTCATGCGCAGAGGCGCAACGACGAATTCGACCACGATAGCGAGAGGTAAACATATAATCGAGTCTATGTAATTTCATTATTTGGAAATCACCGGAAGTACGTAATAATTATATATATTAATTACCAGTAATACTATTACAGTTTCCCCGATTAACGTTGACGCGGAGATTTTTTGCTATATCCGCGCGCGCGAATTATGCGATAATAAACAAATAATTACGTTGACAATGTGCACGCGTAATAAAATCTCGTTAAAAATGAACGGAACGTGATTCGATACGCGCGAATCATGAATTAGTCGATGGTGTCGTAATTACCGATAAAAAACAGAAAGTCTCACGGGAAAAAATTTCTTCGCAGCGATAACAAAAGGATAATTGTCAAACATCCGCGAAACGCTTATTATACCAACACACAACGCGGCTCTAGACGTAATTGAATAAAAGGAGGCCTGCAGGTTACGTGGCGTTTGCATCGACCTCTCGGTGTGTGCGCTATATCTTCTATCTGGACCTATTATAACCCTTTATCAAACGAGTTACCATATGCTAACAATGTTTAATTAGTGTCACTACCGGATGGCATTTCCCAGGGATTTGGGTTGGAAAACGAGACGATATTGAATGTTACGATGTAAAAAGCGTTTAATTCCGAAAAAATTTTTTCGGTATTAAATAATCAGTCGAAGACGATGAACGGAAAAATTTATTCCGGCCGAGAGAGAGATCAAAAATTTCACGAACGGAAATTGTAGTCTAATTTCCGTTTTCTCGAATCGCGCGCCACCATTTTCGTATCTATTTCGCGAGATTAAAAGGCACCAACGTATAATAATGAGCTCTCGGCTGTATCACGTAATAATATATATATACCGTATCTCAGAAACGTGCAGATTCGCTGTCATATAGCTTGTGCATGAGTTGGAAAGTAATTTCCTGCGAGAGAAGAAGAAAGACCTACAATGCGTCTTTTAGTCGCTAATGCTCTTACTGTTGAGCTTTAATCACTAAGGCCATTATTGCAATCGAGGTTATACATATCCTTCCACCATCCTGCTTGTGTCTCGCCGGACACAATAACCCCGTTGTATCATTTTTCAATCTCTATTACCCGATTCGCAATCTATTACGTTTCACAAAAGGATAATTCACACCGAGCTTTTTGTCAATTCGCTACTCGCGAACCGATGGAAAATCGAACACGATTGGTTCGATTTTCCATCGGGAGAAATGACATTGAAACAGTGTAATGCTTGCATAGCCTCCTTTCGCGTGAAGAAAGAAAATTGCTGATCGGCGATAGGAAATGACTCTGGCGGATATAGCGACAATAGAGTAATGATTACAATGGAATTCGCTCGCGTCGAATAAAGCTCGATTCGATCTTTGTAATTTGCGCTTCCTGTAATCATCAAAAAAATGAGTCAAGTTTATATAAGCGCGTTTATATATTTCGTCAGAGATCCCAGTCTAGATTTTCGTATTTTATCATATTATTTTGCAATCAGTTTCTGTATAAAGCGTTAATATCGGAAAAATGGGACGCCAGTTGATCAAACTTCGGGGTCTCGTCATTCTTTATCAACAAAAGGAGAAGTAATTTCGCTTATCCAGAATTCTGACATCCTATTACGTAACATTTTAACGCTCAAGATTCTCCGTGTTATGCACTTGCTAGGTTACTATTATACCGCAGTTTCCGATGATATAGACTGAAACACACACGAGATTCCTTATGGAGAGGATAACGCAGACTGCCATTTGTAATACAGGAAACTCATGAATATGGCAACTAAGGATACGGCATGCACTCTACCTGGCTATAAACGTTTCATACATGCAGGATATTTCAGGCATATCTCGATTAGATGTTTCAAAGATAGCAGAACTCGCCAGATTACTCTGTGCAATTAAAAGTTAATTTATTATAATGAATTACGTCTCTGATATATGTATGTATGTATTATCATACACAAATGAATTTCTTTTTACTTTTTTGCACTTAAAAAGATATATTAATGTCAGATTTTATAATATTTGTAATGTTAAATATTATTTATAAATATAAATATAAAAAGTATCTACGCTTATTATTAATGTATTAATATTAATGTTGCACTCTATGTTAATTCAAAATTTAGTTAAAACAATATTATTTATATCAAAGCTACAAATTGTGAAAATATACATATATCTTTACTGCAAATTAATCTATTGTACGTTGTCTTTGATTAAACACGCTAATTTAATAATAATGTATTTTACGGTTTTACCGGTTTTACTAATTTCAAGACAACGTTCTTTCGCATACATGTCTCTATCATTATGTAACTCATAAAATGTGGCGCTTTGAAACATTGTCAGCACCACTATGCAGAATAAATAGGCCATTAGAATGAACCAAGGGAAAAATTTTTACGGGTTGGCCGCGTCACGGTCGTTGGCGCGCGGCGTCCTCGTAAATTTGAAAAAAGTGATAAAAAAAAACGGTCGGTTCCGGAACCATAAAAAACACGATAGTAATCTTAATTTGAATCTCGCAATGATAGTTGATTTACTCGAAGATCGAATAAAAAATTACTACCAGCGGGATTTGATATAATAGGAACGCAATGTATCGTCGCAACTTTTCTCGTTATCAATATAACTGCGTATGTTTTTACGTCGCTTAATTTCCGGTATGCGGCAAGTTCCGTGACACAACGATTTGCTCGAAAATCGTTTACTCGGCCAATAACTAAAAAAAAGCAAAAAAAAAGATATTAAAATATCGACAAATCTCACTGTGTGTATTTTGAGGCGGCAATGATCGATCACCTGAATGCCGTTGTATCGCAGGTGCGAAATTGTTTTCCCGAAGAAATCACAGAGAATATAATGCTCGCCCCGCGCTGTGGCCCGCAAACTGGCACTAAGCCGATTCTAAACACATTTATTGCTTTTTTTCCGCGACGTCATATATTTCGCCGATCATCCACGGCAGAGCCGGTTCTGATCTTCCTTCCAATTTTATCGCTCAAAAAAAAAAAAAAAAAAAAAAAAAAGAAAAAAAGAAAAAAATCAGCTTTCTCGTTATCGCAGATGCGCTTGCGTTGAACAGCAGGCTGCGAATAACGCGAATGAGCGCAAGTTGGTTTTTGCCAATTTTCGAAGAAAACTTCCCTCGATAGTTCATGAAAGTTTTGCCACCGCCCGTCTCTCCTCCTCTTCTCACTTTCACAACTATCTATTCTCGCTCTTCTGGTTCGTTTTACTTTACATGTAAATACGGAAAAACTTGATGCTGCAACGAAGCGCATGACGAAATCCAAAGTATATGCGCATACAGCGTCGAAAATCGACATTCATTTGACGGTATTAAATTTGATGCATGAAATCCCGTGCACGACTCGCGATCGTTTCCAGTCAGACGAAGTTCTTCATAAATATTGTAATATATGTATCACAGCATGACGAAATAGAGAGAGAAAAAGAGACGAAGAAAAAGAGAAGGAGAGATTGTTTGAAGATACAACATATCAACTCTCGATACGCAATATACATTTTGCTTTATATCACAATCGCATTATGCTCGCAAATTAAAACCGCAAATATAAATGTTGCCGGATAGATTTTGCTCGAAAAATGAAAATGCCGAAAGATCTCGAAAGGGCAATCTCTAAATTTCAGTCTGTCGTGTGCACACTCTTGTTTTAGTTTACAATCGATCGCACTCACAAACAACGTAACTATATAGATAGTGAACGGCGATGAAAAGCTTATCAGTACGCACGTGTTAAATATCACGGCGAAGCGGGACACATTTTAACATGTAAACTGAATGACACTCGAGTTGATTGGAATGCGAAAACAATAACAGATAAATTGAAAATTAACAAAACGCGTTTAAGTGTACGCGCAGCAATGCGTGCGTTGCCAAGAGTGTGTTCTCTAAGAATATAATTAAATTAAAATATCAATTTGCAGAGAGTGTTTTTAATAAACAGAGAAAAATGAGTAACGTGCATTTAATGTATAAATCAATAAATTTGCAATTCGAAACTTTGCGAGCATGGGCGGCTCGAAATCTCATTCCGTTCGCCAGAAAAAATTTTTTTAAAATATGCCCTGACACGAGGAGCGTGACATTTTTGCCTCTACTTCGCTAATATTGGATTGCCCTGTTATCGTAAGTATCCTGAGAGATATAATAGTATAGAGAACTTTTAATTAATACGTGACGCGCGAAGCAGCGGCGAGGCTTTACGTCGAAATCGACGACATTAGATTTCACGCTAGTGGAATTATTCGTGTGTGACGCGACCTGTTTAACACGCTGTTGCTTGTTCTTGAAGTAACTCTGCCACTCCTCCTCCAAAGCGCGGACGTTTCCCGTTCGTTTTCCAATCAGGCTGAGTGATGCTTTTCTATGAGGTAAATCGCCAAAGCGATAGCTCCGGCGACGCTATTCGATTAAGGTCTGGCGTCGTTCGTTAACGAGACGACGATAAGTTAAATTTCGCGAAAATTACATGTCACAGCCGGAATCGATCGTTTACTCTCGAACAGCGACTGACGGGTTCTACGGGTTATTCGGCTCCAATGAAAGAGCTCAAGCGAACTCCGAACAACTGGCTGTTATCTTACCACCCTCTAATTACTTACAATTTTTCGACTTCAAATCCCAAGAGAGATTCAGAGAAAAACAGAGGAAACAGAGGAAAACACATTTGAAGGTGGAAAGGATGAGACGCGGCCAAACTACCGCGAATCAAAACTGACGGATCGAGCGGCAATAATCGTGACACGGTACATTCCATTATATACGCGCCACACACGCTAAGCATTCCAATAGCGCGCGGATACCGGCGCGCGAGAATTATTCAGGAAATTAGTTTTTAATCAGATGTTTATCGGCGAATGTATGCTTAGCGTGCCGCGCGCAAATTACAGATGCAAAAAGAGACCCGTGCGAATAAAATTGAATTCCTCGCAGTTAGAGATCCGACAGCCGCTTGATGGACGACCTCTTCTAACGGATTCTCCTAGATTATCTTAGTGACGTAATCGATCGCAAATACCAAATTGCAAATTCCCATTACCAAGCGAGTATTCGAATCAACCGTTCAAAAGAACTTGTCGTTTGCTTTTGCCGCTAATTGAAAATCAGCGAATTAATAAAAAGAAGCTTATATTCTCGATGCTAATACCGATAACTATTGTTTGTTTTTAATCGAGCAAAATCGTTTATAGAGTATGTGTTTGATGCACGACAAAATCGACGCTTCGTTTTATTAGTAATTCTCTTCGACGAGTAAAAATAACTTCTTGCTTAAGCGACAGTTTTATGCAGCAGAGACAAATTCTTGCATGCAATTCCTCTTATGTTATTTTTCAAAATAGCACTAAAAAGAGTTTTCTAAATTACTACAAAGTAATACACGAATATAACGGCGCGTAAATGGGAATACACGCAGTCAGTAAAAACGTTAAATACATGTGTTTAACGTTTATTTAAAAATAAAAGAAGAGTAATTCGAAGAAGGATAAAATTACAAAGAGCAGTTGCGGGAGATGTCGTACCAAGTGTTATTTATTCAGTGAAATGCTCTGTATATATATTGTGCGATATCGTGCCGTATACCGACGTTTAACGGGTTTTGTGATATGGCGAGTAAAAATAGCCCAGGAAATGAGTTTCTAATCGGGACCTTATATCGTGCGCTTACTTTGCGCGCGCGTGCCGTCTTTACGATCGTCTAATTTAAAAAAGGGTAGAGGCACAAGTTTTCTTTCCTCCCTCCTACCCTTTTTTTCAGAATTAAACAGGGGGATCTTCTCACCAGCCGAAAATCTCCGTCGAATCGGATTGGCGTATCTGTCGGCGCCTTAATCTCCGTGACGTTAACGATTGTGATGAGTGTATATAACGAGCTAGATCGACAGAAAACCCGATTCGCCTCGATTTCAATTTACGCGACACCCCCTTTCGCTGGGCTGCTTCAGCCCTATTTGCCCCTCTTCCTCTTCTCTAATCCCGTCTCTCTTCCTTCATTTTCTACGCTTTATATGCACCGGTAAGAACGCCTTTTCCTGACGATGGGGGTATTTTCCTGGTTCGATATCATGCTTATAATACCGGCGGCTATTATGAATATTATTCTATTAACGTGGCCTATCTTGAAAGAGAAACCGGAAACTAATTAAATCGCTCCGGCTTACCGCTCGAGAGTTAATGACTAATGCACGCGTTGCTGCATATGATGTTCTTGTGTTATCTTTGGCTCATATTGATTTACCGAGTTCTTCGCTTTTATCCACGAAAAATACAGAATGGGAACTTTGTCCGCCACCTAAACTATAATAATGATAATAATATAGATATATATTGAAAATATGAGAAAAATACACGTTCCGACGAGTTATCAAAGAGCGAGAAAAGTCTCGCTACATTTTTCCACTTTTTAAAATCACGTCCTAATGAACGTCGGGCGAGAAAAACTTCGCTGCGTATTCAATGAAACGTTGGAAGTTGCCGAGTATATTTATTTAAGAGAAATAGAAGGAATACGCATAAAAACTATATAGACGTTAAAAAAGCAAAATTGTAACATATATAATATAAAATATACACAAATATGCAAAATCTTGCATATATAATATTATCTACATCATAAATGTACGTTAATACATTGTTTATATATATATCGCGTAGAAATATTTTGTAAAAATATTTATTTATTGCAGATTTTCTGGAGTAAAAATGATATCGCGCGACCTCGATTTAAACTTCGTGAAGTTTTTTGCGCGATATTACAATTTTATTAACCGCATTGGAATTTATCAGATAATCGAATGTCATATAACAAAGAATAGCAGAAGTTTATAAACGTTTATTAGAAGATCCTATCTTAAGCCATTGCTCAGACAATCTATATATTTTGAAGATTTTAAGACTCTAAGGAGCGAACTTTTTTATAGCAAAGAAGAAACGACGAAGGACAATAAAAATTGTTATCGCGGAAAATCTAAATTCACTTCCGATTGAAAGCACGATATCAGTGAATTGTAACGTAATCGTATAAAGAAGAATATACACATGTATACATTTCATAAATACGCTCTCGACTCTGAATGTTGGAAGTTTATGCGAGACCAACGGTTATGTTACTTGTCTGGAAGCACGAATAAACTTCTGTCATGTCGTACGAGTAGGTAGTTTACGATCTTGTAAGCCTAGAAAGACCGTTTGAAGTTTACAAAGCGGCCTATTCGCGCCAGTATTTTACGTGTCGCATTATTTTTATCGTTGACTTTGTTTGTGCAAAAATAGCTTTTATCACCTTGCACACTGAATTGCGCTTGAAATTATGTTTCTTTAATTTTTTTAATCTCTTTATTGTTACGGCATGATGTATGTTATCGCGCTAAGTATGTAAAGGGATCAGATGACGAATATATTACGCGTGAAATATTCAAGTTAATGTTCTTCTAACACAACTACATTTAACTGCAACACTCGCGTATTTCATATTTTTTAATCCGGATTACGCTCTTCTCTTTCTCTGTTTTTAGAGAGGCACCGATTTCGCGTCGTCTGTTGTTTGCTCATTTCGCAAAGCGCCGTGCAATTACCCACCGTAGTGCGATGCGACGTAATTAATCACTTGATGAATTACAATTTTAGTAGTGGATTTACGGAAACAACGTCAAGAAAAATTACAGATATAAAGCACCGGAATGCTCTTTCATAATAAATCCGAGATTTATAATCCCGTCATTATCTTGTCCTTAGTTCGCTAGAAAGTTGAAATTACATCTCGGATCTGTCAAATCCTTCTTCCTGCCTGCAGGAAACTGGCGAGACAGTACACAAGTACAAAGCTATTTATCCGCGGACATAGCCAAGATCCTGTGTATACGCTCTTTATTTCAGAACTTTGAAAATAAGTAAAATTTCCGTCAACAAGAGAATCCAAGTCGTCTCTTTTTTCTTATCGATTTTCTTTACAACAGTTAAAACGAGCTTATGCATAAATTATTTGAAATGCCGGAGGCAAATAAAATCAGGAACACAACATGCCACATAAATAAAATTGGTTATCCTGCGAGCTGTATAACGAGAATCTATATAAGTAGATATCCACCGCCGATGTATTTCTTCGGAGCTAACGAGATTAACTTCTGAGTCGCGTGTGCGACTCGATTGCTTTTAATTAAGGGACCGATACACAGAGAACCACGACAAAACCGCTTTTAATACACTTGCTAATGCGTGCGATCTACACCAACGCGCGTTCTCCAAAACGAAGAGAAGCCGTCGCAATCTCGCGAACTTTCCTACTCTTAACATGTTCCGCAATGAAAGTACGCGGCATGCTTTTAGTGCAAGGCCTCGCGCAGTTAACCCGCGTTATTGCAATTTTGGGATACCAGAGCGACATTCGCCCGCACAAAGACGCGCTTACGTGGCCCAACCTTGCATACGAAGTTCGGTAGTTAGGTCCGGGATTACGAGTTGTTTTACGAAATCTTCCTCTGAAAGCTTCTTACGACTCGAATAGATCGCTTGCTCTATTCCGATCGTTTTGCGTTTATGCGCGTCGTTCGAAAACTCCATAATGTCGTCCTATCGCCTTCGCCAGAACATTTAATAGTCATTTGGTCTTTACAGAAAAGCAGCGGAGCTAAAGGCTACTTCGTGCTCCAAGAGATTTATCGGTACTTAGCACGCAACAATATTTCGTTTACTAAAAATGTGAATGTGATATAAGCAACAGAGATAATAAGATGAATAATTGATAATGTGACATTACGGCGTAATGGCTTTATTCAATAATGTTATATGTGTGTTTTATTCAACATATTGTGTGTGTGACAGAGAAACGCGAGGCAGAGTTTATAAAAAGAAAAAAACTAAAAATCATAGCTAAAGAAAATAGTGAAATAAAGTATAATATGAAAAAATCAGTTTTAACTACAGGTGCACAATTTATCGGCAAAAAATATTTCTCAAATTTACGGATAAAATCCGTAAATTTGAGAAATATTTTCACCGAAAATTGTTGAAATTTCGGTGAAATCTTTAGAAAGAAATCTATTTAAATTCAAAGAGAAACGTAATTGAAACAAATTATTGAAACACCAGAATAAACGTGATGCTGTTACAAATTTTGCTAGTTTAATTTCGCAATTGTATCTTGCGGATGTTGCTCGCGGTCTGCGAGATATCGCATTGACGAAACAAAGGAAATCGCATTTGAATCATCAGCAAAGCGAAGCGCCCGACTACGTCGTTTTTTCATCGTTGTAAGAGATGAATATAAATCTCGAAATGAAGCCCAAAGTGTTTTCCACAGCGAACTGGTGGTGTAATTTGAAAAAAGCCAATATAACGAATTTGAATATTGCATTGTTCTCGATTGATTAATAGAAAAATCTTGTCTGGCCTGAGACACGTGGACTGGAAATCTCTGCAAAGCGCAGGAGAAAACCCTAGCCGAGATTGGAAACACTATATACGTACCGACCGACGAATATTTATACGCCACTATTAGATTCAGAGAGTTTCTTCCCGTCTGCGAACGCTTCGGGATTTTATATATCTCGAACGAAGGAAGATTAAAGAAGATGTTGCTAAAAAATTACTTCTTGCATATTCAATCACGGTACACAAGGATATTTCTCGATGCGTGAATGAATAAAGTATGAGTAAACGGGGGGTTGGGGGATTTTCGCGCGCGCAACCGTGAAATTTCGTATTTATTATTCTCTTGACGCATTTTGCATATCGCGAAGGAAGCGGCTGCATAAAACGATGCCTCAGAATCGAGGCAAGCTCTCTCATCTAGCCATCAATTTTTTGAAGAAGAATGATGGATAGGTCATGGTTTTTCTCATATAGACTAAATTTCCTCTCGCGGGAAATTATTGGTTGCGCCCGACATATAAATACGTGCTCGCGCGTTTTCTCTGCGGCTATGCGTTCGACACATTCGTCAAGATAAATTGCAGTGTGTCAAATTCAATCTTAAAACCGTCGTTTTCCGTTTAACGCATATTCCCCGAGCGTCGAGTTATTTCTGTCCCAATTTTTTTTCCACGCTTCAATTATAAATCGCTTTTCTTAATTCGCGACGAATCCGTTTATACTAATTGTTAGCATAAATACTATTACGAAAACTCTGTTTTGAGTAATCTCAATCGCACGCGATAATGCTTTTTTTTTTCAAGAAACGTTCCGAATCTTTTTTTGTAGAAAAGTGAATATATTTCATTGTATATATATATATATATATATATATAATATTAAATCAGTTTTAATCATCTTTCTTTTTACATATTTCGTCGCTCATGTCTTAAAATAATAATCATCCGCTACTGTCAGCGTGTTTCTTTTTTTCAATAACGATAGATTTCTGTTCTTCAAAAAGTTTTCATGTTTGGAATTTTAGTTGCGCAATGTGGTGCGTATATGCAATATGCAACACACAACGAGAATATCTTTTTACATGCAAACAGCAAAACCAATTCTGTTTTTACGTGTCTTTTGTCACGTTACGCTATATGCAAAGTAAAGCTTGCGTTTCGCGTTGCAGTTTTGCGAAACTTTATTAAATGAGCTGATTCGGTTCAGTTTCAGAAAATGAAATAACAGCTTTGTTGGCATTCCGCTTGAATTTTTTATTAGAACGCGTTTTATTTAATTTTTTACATATAAATAGAACGTGTATGTCTACAATCCTGACAATTTTCCATATTTTGCGAAAATGAAAAGCGCTTTGCGAATATTCGATCGTTCTCTTGGTCGTTGAACCGGCGATATTTCTGTCGTAAAACTCACACAAATAACGAAGATTTCAATCCACACCTCCTTGCCTCCAATCTTCGGCTAATTATTTTCGTTACTTCGAATTGCTAGAGTTAATAGAGTTTACGAAGATTATTTAATGGCGAAACATTGGATGTTGCACGCTGCGACGAGACAGTAAATCCACCGACAAAGTACTGAAGTTTCCAGTCGTATGTTACACGAAACATCCGCGCTTCCATTAAATATTTCTTTGTTAGACTCAGAGGAAACTTTCTAGCGTAGGATGAGAATATTTCATAACCGTTACTCTCGTCTCGGCTCGACACAATCGTAATTCCCCAATTTAATCTTAATTTCTGACACATCTCACTCGCGCGTGACATGCCATTTCATTCATTTCAAAATTTACATACGCGTCCCGCCATCGTATTCACGGAGACTCGAATTCCGTTGAAATTTATGGTATTCTCCAGTCTCTCTCTCTTTCTCTTTCTCTCCCCATGTACGGGAACATAACAGTTACAGTTAAAAGCTTTGGAATCCTATTCAAGTTTCTCCTATGCACACTCATCCCGTACTCGGATGAGATACAGGCATCTATTCTGCGATGTGCTAAGCTGTATTTACCTTATATAAGCTATAACAACATGAGAAAATTTAATTTTTTGGTTGCAAAAAAGAGAGAAAAAGAGAAGATTTAATAAAGGAATAAAAAGGAATATTTTTACATCAAAAAATATAAGATAATATACGATGTATAGATAAGAGGATAAAATTCTTTTCTCTTTTAACATCAAGCAGAATTTTATTTCTGTGCAATTTCAATTTTTAACAATCGGAGACGAAATTATCAGACATTTAATGACGAAAGAATTAATAAATTGTGAAAACACATGGTTATACTTTAACTCTCAGCACAACGAAACTCTCATAAATAATATATTTAAATTCAATTTTATTTACACGTCATCATTCCGAGCGAGAAGATAATACAGTCTTTTATAATATATCTTGTAAAATCAGGATAAATTTGTGTATGTGTGAGCTTGTAAAAAATGAATAAATATGAATATTATTATGAAACGTGAAACAAAAATTTCTCGAATGGAAAAATGCAACCAGGAAAATAAGCAAACGAGAAAGAAATGAAAGCAGCTCGCGCGTTGCTTATATTCACATGTGTCGACTCTCGCCAATTACTCGAGCGACGAGCAAAAAGAAATAAGAATAAAATGCTTTTGATGCGCGAAATACAGCGAAAATATTCATCGAAAAGACAAATATAAAAATTGTTTCACCATTAATTGTCTCTATTTCATCGATAGCCGCAAGGTAGCACATTTTGACGAGCGAAATTTTTCTCTCAACAAAATGTATATCGCGTGTTTTACCAAGTTCACTTAAGGCGGAGAAATCCTAACCACCCTGTTATACAAATCAAACTGCATCAGAAATTTATGCGTTCCCTGTATGTACGGGTCCGTTCGAGAAATATGCATTTAACGTAAGTACCTGCAACTCCATTCTCTCAGACATAAGTTATGCCTTTAAGCACGTAAGTAATAAACGTTTATCATAATACTGTGCGCGCGGGAATCGCATTCAAATGCATTCGCTACCCGCGAAACGAGACGTTAACGTTGTTTTGTAAGTTGCTGGCGCGTGTCGCACATACGATTCGTGCATCTTTCTATTTTTTTTTAAAGCGCGCACCACTAAAACTACTTGAATACCAATGTACAATTGTGGTAATGGTAAAAAGGAAAACAAAGTGATGAATGTCGTTAGACAGATAAGTATTTTGACACAACATAATGCTCATGATATGAGGAAACGTTTGAGAAAAATAAGCGTTTTACTCTCGCAAGATCTGCTTGAAGTCTATAAAGAAAATAGCCAATAACGAGCACGAAAAAGATCTTGCTAAACATTGTCGAGGAGAAAAAGAGTATCGTTAAAAGACGAGAAAACGGTACTTCTAAGGTTGCATTGACTTCTACGTTTCATCGTTTCAACCAGTTTTACGACCATCGACAATCCCGTGTGATTGCGGGTCTAATCGGAAGTTTTCCTTGATCACTTTTCCGGCGTGGCGGTTTAAAAGAAACTGTTGGACGAAAATAGCTTTGTTGCGAACACCGCTAATCTGTTGAACGGGATGCCCACGCTAGCACCCACGTCATTAGTGTGGCACCGCGAGTGCTAAGATGCGTAATAAACGGGCTTAAAAACATTTCCGTGCGAACGCGAGCAAAATTAATGTCGTTAACGCCATTAGGCAGGTACGTAACGTATCATCACGATATTTCGAGTAATTGATTCCGTGTAATTATGCCTTGATCCATACTACGCGCAGCGAGGGATATTGCCGGCGGTTTCACATCGGGCGAACACTATACACACATTTATCAAAGTAATGTCCTCTTCCGCTAATTACTGTTTTTTTTTTTTTTTTTTTAGCTAAAACTTTTTTCTTGTCCGACAACGAAAACGAAATATTTAAGTCGATTTTATCGTTTTATTAATCCGACGCGCGATATATCCAGTGATTGGCTCTTAACGAGTTTTATCAATTAAAACGACTAAGCCATTCATAACAGGATTATATCAGCGACATCGATGTACGAAATTTTATCGCGCGACTCAAACATGATACACATCTTTGTCGAAAAGTAAAATAAGTGTAAGAATTGATGTTTTGTTTTGTTTTGTTTTTTTTTTATTTACAATTTGCAAGAGCAAATATGGGAGTATGATCAACAATAAAACGATGCGATCGTCCACATTTGTTTTGCGCATATTTTTAAATCAAACAAACACACTGGATATGTAGAAATAAATCGAAAAATTTGCAAAACATCTATGCTGTGTTAAATGTGTATATTTAACAAAATTAATATGTAATCTCATGTCTAGTAGAGCATGGAAAGCATGTTTATACAATACGTGATTGAAAATTCCATTAATCCGCTCATTTAATTTGCATAAAGATATCAGTATATACATATATAGATATTGGCTTGTTATTCTAGTCTAATCGTATTACAAATAATATAGAACATGTTTGTAACAAATTGAGGGTATTGAAACAAGTGCGCAACAATAAAACGTAAATAACAGACATGTTTCCGTAACTTTATATAAACAAAAAAGAAATCATCTAAATTTGAACCAAACAAAAAAAAAAGAAGACAATAAACGTACAATAATGTAATGTTATATTTCTTCGATAATCAATATATGTATGTGTGAACAATATAAGGTTTGCGCTCGATTTCACGCCGCAAAGATCAAAAAGAAGTGAAAAATAATAATAATTTGCGCGTACCACTTTATTACATGCCCTTGTGTTATATTAGTATATCGTGTTATAATTTCAGCTTTTTATTGTTAATATTAACGAATCCGTCAGTTTAGTCGATTCGTCGGCGTAACGCGTTTATTATGTAAAATAATTACTAAGATTTGTGAAAGACTTTGTAGTTATTTTACGATATATAAAATTATAGACAGATGGAATAAAGAATGAAATACAACAAAATCTGCGACTACTGTTTACATATACTACTTTTTTCATTGTTGTTCATATGCAACATACATGTTTATACACACGATGAATTTTTCCGGCCCGTATACGTACGTAACTCGTATATAAATATTATTTTACTCAATTTAGCTTCAGTTTTACTTGTCGACAGTGTGAATCGTCGATAGTGTGAAAAATCAAGTTATGCTTGAACAACGGCGGCGCGGCTCGAATACCGTGAATTATTTTATCGAGTTCTCCATTGCATCCGATCTCGAAAATCAGAAAACCCGCAATGTGAACACATCCCGATCGTTATTGCGTATTCCATCCCGCATCGAATCTAATTGCAAATCGCTTGCGTGAAATGGCTCGGAAGCCAGAGCCGTAGCGGTCTATCGATTACCAAGGGTTTACAGTCACCATTAGATTAGAGTGGACCTGTCCCCGACCTCGTTATAATGTAAGTATAACATCACTGATATATCATGATAAAGGCAAAGTCTGTGAGAAAGTTCGCTTTTCAAATATGGTACAAAATAAGTAAGTAATAGTACTGATTTATTTTTTATCTCATCAATAATAAATCTTTCCCTCATATACAGTGCACGTTAATATAATTAAATCAATATTTCAAGTAATTTACTAAAGACGTTACATAAAATATGTCTTCCGGTAAATTTATGTTCATAAACTTACGATCAATAATTTATGTTTGCAACATGTGCAAATTTCCTTTCGCAAGTCGATAAACACAATGCAAGCGCAATTACTATAATTAATGCAGTCGCGTGCTTGTTATATTAGTGTTTATTACTGTTTTTTATCAAACGGAAATTTTTTTATACATACGCGTTTGACAGGGACGCTCGTCGACACTCGTCACCGTGTCGTTGCCTAATGAGTCATCGCCTAATTAGTCGACAACGCGATGTCGTTCGCGTCATTTGCACGACTCTGTGTGTGTGTATAGCGGTATTTTCTGCACGGACCGTTTCGTCGAGGGGATTTCGCGGTAGGCGTTGATTCGCGAGTGCCTTGCAATTTCTCTTTCTCTCTCTGTCTCTCTCTCTCTCTTTCGACATGCTCTTGTCGGAACCTCGACGTGACTCTCGGCGAGTAAATTGTAGGTTTTCAGAGTTACTTGACCTAAAACAAGCTGCATTAGCGAACTAAGACTTCCTCATTTCTACGGAGGATAGCGAACCTTCCTCGGGCTGATAGTATACCCCCGATAATGATGATTAATTATATAAAACGAGAATTTTACTTCCAGCAAACAGCTTATACTTACAATTACGGACGCAAATATCAACTATGTAAAAAAAAGTGATAAATACTCTTTTATGCTCGGAATTATTATTTCACTTCAATGATTTGAACCAAAATGTCACGCAAAGAAGGGAGATAGTGTTTCAATATAATTTATCGAATAAACAATGTTTTTCGTAATAATTATTAATGTTTAATTCATATTATGCGCGAATTCACACGTTTACGTATCAAACTCGGAATAAAATTAATTTGATTATCACTTCAGATAAGAGGCAAACGATGTAGTGTTTAATTTATTTTTTTTCACTGATGTATATTATCGTCACTCTGTAGTACTGTCACATTTAAATTTATCGATCGCTCGTAAACGATTTTCACGTGTGTGTGTTCTTTCCTTTTCACGGCTTATTTTATATAACGAAAATTTGTCGGAAATCGTCGAGCTTGCATTTAAAAGACATTAAAGTGACAAGCTGATTGTAGGAAATCGGAGCAACTTATTGACTAAAGAGACGATAGTCTATAAATTCTAATATCGTTCTGTTCGAAGTCCTCCTCTCGAGAAAATCCCAATTTATTCATACAACTTTGTAAACCAATAACACGTGCAACTTAGACAGCAAAAACAGAGGTGTCGAACGAGCAGATAATTGAAATGCGATAACATCATCGATCAATATAAAAGAATTTATAAAACTTCTTTATTTTTAAATTGAAAGTTTTGTTTTGCGATAAAACCAGCGACATAGCTGTTTTTGTTGCATCACTTAGTGTTTACTTTCAGCGACTCTTCGCTTTACGTTTGCAGAAACGCAATTTCTGAAAAGCGAGGAGCAATTTTAGTGTAGTGCCGCGTCTCTTTCTCCGTGCGCTAATTTTGGCAAACTCCTTTCAATGTATACATCATTCGTGCGACGTGTCGAACTCGTCGTAACAACAACGACGACGAGAAGTCTTTTGACTGCGAAAGCCGAGAAGAATGGGGATGGTTTACCCTACTCTCGAAACGATCGATCGGGTGAGATACTCGGGAATACACACAGAAGACGTCTCAGAGAGAGCGAGAGAGAGAAAGAGAAAGAGAAAGAGAAAGAGAAAGAGAGAGAGAGAGAGAGAGCATGAGATACCAGAATGTACTCTCGGGATCCGCTTTGAACGGGAAACGTCGGTCAGTCTTTGTTCACCTGTCTCTCTTTTTCAGATAAACGTGCTGCGATTACACAGCGCAAAAGGAGAAAAGACTGACATGTATTTGCTCGATTACCCGACCGACGATAATTAATTTTCATTTCTTCTGTGGTGACGCTTTCGATCAAACTAACATTTTGAATACCGTTATTCTCGAAATTTTCAACGTCTGTTTTGCGCTTTAAATCGTTACGTATTTGCTAAAAAAAATATTAGAGATTTATTCATGTAATATGACTATTGTAATATTTTTATATGACGAACAGTATATTTTTTTTCCTAAAATACGATCCGCTCACCGCGTTCAGATAGCAGTTTAGTAAATTTACGACGCCTATTCTTTTACCGCCGTATATAACGTAGATTGATCCGGCGTGTTTGGCGAACCGCGATTTTTCAAAAAACACAAAAAAAAACCGAAGTATAATCCACATCAGCTTTGTATGCGGTGAACCGTAAATCTGACAGCGACCTGCATGCAAATGCATAATAGAAATTTCTCTTGGAAGCGCGAGTAGCTTAAATAATACATACATATATACACATACACACATATACAGAGTGGTGACGCAATACAAGAAAAATATTTTCTTTAATGTAGTCAGATGTTTGATTACACAACGTGGAATAATTCCGATTTAATCTGAGACTTAGCGTTGCGCGGATGCTCTTGTATCTCTGTTTCTCCTTTTAACTTGGATTTCAATGAACCGAGGAGAGAAAGAGAGAGAGAGAGAGGGAGAGAGAGAGGAGTTGCCGCTCGGCTTAGGAATTTTAGCTGTAAAGCAAATGCGGTTGAAATTTAACTCCGTCGTATAAGCAACTTGCGACCAACCCTCGACGACGTTGGCTATCGTCTCTCGCCACGAAAACGCCACGGGATTAATACGAGAGGCAGAGCTGCGCGAACAATAGCCGCCTATCGTCCGTTGTCTCGCACGTATTCGGCCAAATATTGTTAAATGCGTCATAAATTGACGCAGATCTATGATAATTAACGATGCTAATTATTGCAACTACATACTACCCGTTGTTTACATTGTGTATCATAAATTAGTGTCCGCATATTGAGTATGAAACAATAAGCAAGTTTCTCTTTTTTTCTTCCTCTTCTTCTGTTTTTCTCTTTAAAAGCAAATATAAAATAAATACAAAGCGCACATAAAAAAAAAAACATTAATTAAATTTAAAATTATTTTACGTTTCTCTTAAAATATATTTTTTACATTTCTCTCTAACACATTAATTTGATATTTATCGCGTTACTGTTGTTGATGGAAATTACTATATATATCGGACGTTGATTTTTATATTGATATTTCTATTTTTTATTCGTCATTATCAAATGCCGAATTGACGTTTGTATTCTCTTTTCATTATTGCAATACTATATATTCGTACTTTATAAATTTATGAACAATTAAATCGCACCGTTATTTAGTGACGTAGAGAGATATAATCAAGGTTTGCTTTTCGCATTTATAAATGCTCTGTTAAAATCGCACGAAATATATTATCTCGAAATATCGAAACGTATTTACAATATAGAACACAAAGAATCAGAAGTACACGTGAAATATCGCTTATTTGGAGCGCAAGAACATATATATAAAACAAATGAGTCAGATAGTACCTATACGACGAATAATATCTCGCACGCACACATTATTTTGTTTTATCATTAGACAAAGAGAGTTTACGCAGTTTGTTTAATAATTTAACGAAAACTTTGAAAGCTCATTTCATTATTAAACTTATCGTACGTTTAACCATAATATATTAATGCATATCAAAAATCTCTCGTGCTCGCAGCACTAACAGTTTCGAAAATACGATTTAATCTCACAAAAGCGGATAATCAACCAGAAAAGACTATAGAACATTCAAGCGGTAATTTTTGAACAAATACGCGTGACTTCTCTTTGGAAATTTCGTCACGCGGACATCGCGTGCTACGATAAACATTAAACATACGAAGCACTCCCCTCATCTATTCTATTCGTTTGTTCGACCCGGGACAGGGAAACGTCATCGTATCGTTTGCAAGACAAACTATTTTGCAAATCCTAACACGTCGCCTCGCAAATTGCGGCGTAGTGTGCGGTCAAGCGCGATGGAAGCGAACATCGCGATTTCGGGACGACGAAGATCGGACTCACTTACCTGGAGGCGTTAATATTCCGCAGTCGAGAGGCTCGCAGAAAGCAGCTCACTAGCTAAAACCGACCCGACCGAGAGCTTGGGAGAGAGAAGTGAATTTCGTTGAGGCACTAGAGAATGAAAAGAGATTACAGAGTTAGGTATATAACTTTTCCCGCGTATCTAAATATAATAAAATATATATACGGCAAAATAATAAAAATACGCGGAAAATGATTGATTAACCTAGCGACTGATTTCTGCCGTTTTTCGAAATCAACTTCATTACTCTACTAATCACGATCGCGTCACATTAATTGCCACTTGGCGCAATTATTCGTATCTCAATTAAATACTCTCGCACACATCGCATTCATGTACGCACGCGATATTCGCTCTCGGTGCAAAAGAAACGCGAAAAACACAGAGAAGCGATCGTGCAAGCGATTTGAGTGACACGCGGACAAAACACGGCATTTCGTTGCTCTTGCTCGCATTCGTTTGCGTCGAGAGCGAATATTGCGTGAAACTGTGTCGGGGAGTGTTGAATCGAGCGACGGATAATACGTGGAATATCAATTACCGCGATCACGATTAATAGCATCTTCAGACATTCCGACGAGACATTACTCCGATGAGAGGAATAGGAAAGGGGAAGAGAGACGGAGAGAGACTCAACACGTCGTTCGTTGAGCTCTATTCATTAAGATCGTTCTGCATCGTTTATTTGCCCGATCGGATATTGGCAGTGTCGAGATAATTAATTAAGACACTTGTTAATGATTAATCGATTCTTGGTTTAGATTCGCTCGGTTGTTGGCGGTATTTGTGTCGAGTTTCATGTTTCTACCGTAAAATTGCACAAATATAAGTACGCAGAAACTTTAAAAAACGTAGTTTGTATTCGTTTGAGAAATAAAAACGTACATATGATACATATATTAAGGTTTTTCTAATATTAAGAGTTTTCTAAAAATCTGAAGTTCAATTATTTGAAGTACCGGTACATGACGTAGCGGTCAGTGTATGTACATACACGCTATACATGTACACTGTACGCGTTCAGAGTAACTCGATGCGTGGCCAAATTAATTGCATGGATCTCGATTAACGCTAGGTCGGCTCGCACAGATTCGCCGTACACGTCTCACGGACCCCAGTACTTAACCACCGAGCAACCTAACGTTTATTAAATGTTAGTCGTTAATCGAGTTATTTCTTGTTCAACTTTACCGTCGAATCTCCACCGTCACATCATGTCTGACAATTACTTCTCTCGATATTGTTGGATTTAGCTACTTCTAAATTCCATTTCGACCCTAAATTTACCGAAACCGAGGGAGCGAAATTAAAATCGTATTACGTAGCGGTAGATATCCACACGTACATAAAACCAAAATGTTGTAAATCATTGAGATAATAAACGACATTATAAACGACGCGAAGATGATCGTTATTTTCGTAATTTTCAGATTTAATTTTTACAACTTTTCAATATTTTTTTGTCCTCGTTCTCTTGAGATTCTCGAGACTCTTTGTGTGAAAATATTTGCAACAGTATTTAATTTCGTGCTATAGAAATATTTTTATCGTAAAAAGATACCGTCACTGTCACACTGCATTCCGCGCATTTTTCACGCGTTTTGCTGTTAACTTGCACTCGAGACAGACAGAGGTGCGCGGCTGCAACTTTATGCTCTCATTGAAATTCCCCGCTGCAATTTGGAAAAAATTTATTTTCATCAGAGAACACGTCGGCCATTTCATGTGAAATTATGCAACGATAAACGGCCCGTTGTGACTTTTCCGGCTTAAATGATGCAACGCCGCCGGAATTGCGTTATTTGCAGAACCGGAAAAATGCGAAGTATGACGGTGACGAACATTGTACGTACAATCGAGCGCGTATCTTTTAATCTTTTATTTTAACAGTTACATGGTATGGACCTACAAAAAATTCAACCGGTGATGTTGGTGGCATCACATGTTCGCATAATCTGCGTCAAGCGTCGACAGCAAAAAGTCTTGTCGGCCGATCAGCGAATGACGAAAATGTCCTCGTGAAAATTGCAAGTGCAGGCGTGCGCGCGTGAGTGTGTAAGTGAGAAAAAAAGAAAGAAAGAAAGAGAGAGAGAGAGAGAGAGAGAGAGAGAGAGAAAGAGAGGAGAGCTTTGTTATCCGCTATGTGCACATCGAGCGGCGAAGTTACCGTTGTTCGCTCTTACTGCCGTTAATTAACTCACTCATTAGCATCACGAACATGACGTTTTGACCAAATAATTATTCTTTATTACAACATAAATGGTCTAGCGACATTAAACCGTGAGATAAATTGCAATGCCTCGTTTCAAAGCGTGGTTTAATTAAAGACGCTTCACGTGTAAACATCCGAAAGAATTTTTGGCGGTTGTACATTTTTTCTAATGTATACGTGAAAACAATTTGATAGTTGACACGTTCATTTCGTCGTAATTATATTTGAGCGAGCATTATTTCAAAGTAAAAAAGCTCTATTAAAAAATAAAAAAACTGATAATTGTTAATGAAGCAAGGAGTATTAGCGCGTTAATCAGTTACACGTGCAGCAAATAAGGTTAAAATTAACGAACAAAAATTTCGTTTTGTTTAACAAAGTTATTAAAATTAACGAGTACTCGGGTTTGTAATTTAGAGCGTCGACGCGATATGAAATTACAACATAATTACAAGAAAATACGTCTCCGGTATCACGAAACTCCTGTTATTTCCCGAATAATCAATATTTAATCGCTGTCACCGACTGTATTAATTAAACGTTCTTTTCATACAGACATTGTTAATTACTCGGGCTATGATGTTATAAACCATCTACTGAGTATATTGTACATATGTATAATATATTTTCTTGCAATATGCACAAGACCTAATAAGTTTTAATTTTTAGATTTTTTAAATTCTATTATGTAATATTTAAACGCTCTCTCGATTTTTAAATAACTTTTATTTTCTTTTTAACTTAAACACATGTAAAATCATATCTTTTTTACCTGAAGGAAAGACTCTTCGAATTTAAAAATTCACAGATAAAAGGCAGCTCGGCGAAGTAAGTTTAATATGTATGTTCTATGTTAAGGATATGGGATACTATAGAGTGCGTCTTAGCTATCGCCGCAGCTTCTTAAATCCGCGCGGAAAAGAAATTTAATCTCCGGTTCGAGAACTCGGAGTTCGAGGATCTGCGGTGCATTTCGTGCATGCTGTATGCACACGCGCGCCGATAGTCGTGATGGCTATGATCTGGAGCAAAATCGACGATCGTGAAAACGTCGGAGTACACATTTCGTTTCCTTTACGGCCTACGCTTAACGCTAGTCGTGATCGAAACCTCGTTTTCCGTGTGAGAACGTGGACGACGGCATTTCCCGTTCGGACCGTGAAACCGTGCAAAATTTCTCACAGCGACCACCTCTCTTCGATCGGTATATTCAAATACACAAAGATCGAGTGATGCAATCACGCAAGAAGTGCTCCCGTTGCTAGCTGACTGCCGTTTGAGACCTGGACGGTTCATTTCGGAGGAATATCATTTTGTATCGTGTGGCGCGAGGGCAATGGTCCTACACAAATAAAGTCTGCCAATAGTCGGCGTAAACCTATTTTAGACGTTGTAATATAATATACTAAATAATAAAGTAAATAAATATAAGTTCTTTTATATTACGACAGAGAAATCGATAATAAAGAGCTGCCGACGTGAACGGGATAACAATCTTCTATACATAATATAGTTAAGAAATATAGAAAAACCTTTACTAGCTGAATGGTTTCTTTATAACGCGATATACGCTGCGATATACGCGATATATCTTTATATTGTACAAACTTGGACTGATAATAAAGCGCGGGCAAAAGGCATCAATATGTACGAATTTTATGGGGAGTTCTCTCTCCACAATACTCCATAGAGAATTCTTATATAAAATTTATCAAATCGACTCTCCTTCTTAAATACTTCATAAGGAGCGGGTTTAGGTTGCAGGAGTTAAAATAGAGAGAGAGTCCCGCAGTCAAGCAACTACGCGCTAAGAAAGCACGTATCTCGTCTTGGCTATGTGTCGCGCTTTCTCGATAAAATAATAAGAAAATGACTAAATTCAATTCCCCATCGCGAGCGATCCCATTCGACCGACACCGCGCTGGACTAATATTAGTAGAACTTAGCAACGGACTATCCTTATATTTTGCGATGGAAACGTGCGCCGCATACCGTCGACAAAACCCCGTGGGGCGAGGGTGGAAGGCGCCCCGATGGGGTCGACAGTGAAAAAAGAGAAAAGATAGGTGGCGCCTTCTCTTCTCGTTTCCAGAAACGAAACTTTACGACTCGAGGGAGAAATTGTGTGTATGGGTGGTTACGCTCCTCCCTATCTCTCTTCGACTAATCCCGCTGTAGCATACGGATGCACTTTTGTATCGGCGATACGCTTCCGAAAGTCTTTTTCCTCCTCTGCGTTTTCTTTCTCCGAGTAGTTTTGCATCAAAGCGGGACAAAGGGGGGCATAAAAACCAGCGCCAAACCACCGAGAGACTAACGAAAGTCTGAAATACGCGAAGTAGACGTAGCGTTGCATGCGCCCAGTTTTCATTTTTTGTTTTGTTTTTTTTTTGTTTTTTTTTTGTTTTTTTTTTTTTGTAAATACGTGTTTCGTGTAATACTTTTCTCTTCTCGCTTTGAAAATGTAGAAGTGATCGCGCGCTCGACCATGTAATCCATCAACAGAACGTATCAATTACTATTCAAAATAGATATCAGTACAAAATCAGTACTAATCGATCTTCGTTTTACATGACGTATCATGCAATCCTTTTTCTTCATTGAGAATGATTGATAGATACGTTTTTTATCTACACAGTGTATAAATATTTATTTTCCTTATTACGCGACAAAAGTTTGTGGCTAATAAACGGATATATTAATAATTTTTTTTTTTTTTTTAATGAGAAATTTAGATCGGAGAACTCTGATGGAAACGAATTTATCATCGCAAACTGACAACTTCGATAAGCTTCGATTTAGATCAAATGCACATTAATAATATTTAATATATTTTGATATTTTTCTTGCTTCTCGGTATATGTAATAAATACCGAGAGATAATATTTTCTCATAAAAGTTTCTTTTTCACTCAAAACCTATGAAATTATCTCGTCAAGAACGTAGCTCAACACACATTTTTAGAGAAACACAGACGATAATTAAATTTCATCCGATATCTTCTTCTTCGTACTATCTTTTATCTACTTGAGAAGTGGCGTCGTTATCGTGTATTTTCCGGGCTCGCGCTTCATTCACTCTCTTTGTTATCCACGTAACCTCCGCACATATCTCCGTACAAGTTTAAAAATAAAGACATGATGAAATTCGCGCGCGACTGCAAAAATACGAAAAATACAGCAGACTTTTTCGAGGTACGCCGGGAATTCCCGTGGCACAACTGTGTATGGTGGACGAAAAGTTTCCCAAGAGTGCTCGCATAGTTTTCGGTTAACGCTGTCCTGTCCCAATTCGCGGATGGTAAAAGCGTATAAATATTTCACTTGTGACAAAGTTGGTATTTTTCGCTTTTTTTTTTTTGAGCAAATTATGTCGGTATTGCGAGAGAATCGAGAGACTCGATTAAGTGTCAAAAATAAAATTCTTATTATTAGCAAACTTCAGCAATGTTTTTCTTTTTTTTTCTATCCCAGCAATAATTCTGCTTGCTGTTTCGAGCTGAAGTCACACACGATTTTTCACTTCGTCATTTATGTTTTATGCTTGGCTGTGTTTGAAACTGTTTCGATCGCTCATAACTCCGGATATCAATTCTCGCGCATATAGCTTTTCATCATTCGCTATCATTCTACGTATCGCTGACGTTATTATTTTGACTTGCTTAAAATCACGGTCCACTACATCTCGTTCTCTTTACGCTCTCTTTGAAACTTGTTTGTTGAAGTTAAGCAAAGTTCAACCGTGTTGTTCAATTCAATTTCAAAAGCGTTACCCGCCTTTCTCTTGTTTTGACCCAGTTATAAACAGAAGCATATAAGTGATAAATTTTACAAGAAAATAGATTTCTTACGTCACGTTTTTTCTTTGATCTAAATTTTTTTTTCATTCAAAATACTCGAGTACAATATTTATTTACTACACTATCAATATTTTTACATACACGAAGAGAACAGTTGGTCCCGTTTCTTTATTCTGTCTGAGTGTCAGACATTTCGGCGCATCGACATCAAGATCTTCGATGTGCACACAAACGCGCGCAAACGAAACATTCTCGAGTCAGATTAAGCAACGTTTTCGAACGAGTCGGTGCTCTAGGGAGAGAATATAGAGGCGAGTTATGAATTCCTAATCTGGCTTATGTACATTCGGTTTATGTAGAAGCGTCTGCAATTTCGCACGATGTCCGTGTATTCGCGTGCGTGCATTTCAACAGAGGTAAGCACATTTCTATAGTCCGGTGTTACACAAACGTCGATAAAGCTTTAGTCGCGTGTCTTAGTATTTCATAATGCTGAAGAGCACATAGCTCGCGATGGCACTTGCAATAGCAGCTTGCGCGAATTGAGATTCCAACATTTCTTTATCCCGTGCTCTATAAGAGCACGTTTCGAACAATAATGCAACGTAGCTAGAAAAAAAAAACAAATAAAATGATTGTGATACATTCGTGTAGTTGATCAACTTTTTTTTACTTTAATTCAAAAAAATCAATTAAATTCAATAGAATTAATTATTAAATTATTAAATATAATTTTGAACAGTGACTTGTATTTTTATTTTGTTTTTGTTACGTTATTTATATTTTCCTTCATACGCTTTGCATACATTTTGTTGTGATTTTTTGTTCGTAAAACACTCTATAGAAACACTACGTGTTTTACATTTTGTAGTTTTCGGACGCTACGTTACATGATTAGCTCTGTCATTTCGACGTTTCGCCAGCTTAGCGGTTTAGTGCGTACGTATTAGGAGTTCGTGAGCAGGATGTAGGAGTTAACACCCCTCTAGTACATTATATAAAGCGACGTTGGAAATCTTAGAGAATCGGACGCGATCTCGAGTCGTTGCTGGCGAAATTATCGTCCTACGCAGTCCCAGTGGACGTCTGAGGAGTTGGGACATCAAGAGAACGTTGGTACAGTTGGTGGAGTTTCGTAGCGCTGTTTGTCAGAGCCAGGTCTGATTGCCGCTACAAGCCGGGAGGATTAGAGGGACCGCTATTCGGATTTCTATTCTCGATGGCAGTTCACAAACGCGATGCGTAGAGCCACTTAAATCGAAATCCGGCCAATCCGCCATCCGGAGTCAAGAGAGATTAACGTAATAAACGTTATTTTAATTGCAATACAATTTATCCGTTATAAATTGAGCTATTTGTAAGTAATTACATTCAACAGTTACATTTTGTTAAAGTAATAAGAAAGTAAAATATATATTTGTTGTAATTATATAATTTGTTATATTTATGAACTGCAGGTTTTCTTTTTATATTACTATGATAGAAGCGAACGTCTGTTAAGTTTGCACTTCAGTATTAAATTTTAATAATTTTGATTAGAGTTATTTTCAAAAGATTAAGAGTTCTTTATATAATATTAGCTGTAACTTGACTTTATATAAAGAGTTTTAGAGTGATCAACTACTTCAAACTTGAATTTAACAAAGCGAAGGGCCAACTTTTAATGGAAAATTGTGATAGCATAGCTGAACGGATAAATACCTTTATTTTGCGAACATATACAGTAGCGGCCAGCTACTTAAGACAGCTCCTTAAGATAAACATATTTTATGTTTCACAAATTTGTGTTTTGCGTAATAAAGTCAAGTTACAATATGAATATTACGTGTTAGAGAATATTAAATGGAGTAACCGCACAATTTATAAACTTGAACTCTAATATCCAATTTTGCGCAAGGTCGATCATAATAATAGATTAGGGGTGTACGGGTGCATTGGCCAAGGTTCTGATTGGAGTGTCTAGAGTTGCAACGTGATGCACCTCCGGCGCTTCCTCGCCACGTCGTCTCTCGGCCTCGCGCACCTCACGCTCGTCTTCCTTCCTTCCTTCCTTCCTTCCCGGATAGAACCGCTACTCTCCGCCGCGTAATTGGCTGGAATATCTAATGGATTCGGTTAACCCCTTCACGAAGGGCTGGCGGTTGCACGACGGTGCCGGGATTGAGCAGATAAAGTCCAAGTCTCGTTCGTTTGCCCCGCGCGTGATACGAGCGATCGCGATAACTTGACGCGGCGCTACAGAGAATAGGCCATGTGGTGGAATTCGACGATAAATTTAGATTTAATGTTGGTGGGGAAATAGCGGTAACTAAAATTCTCGACACTTAGGTATATAAAGAGCGCTAACAATGACGCGATAACATTTAGATTGTTTCGTAGTATATAATACGACATTACTTGTTCCACCGTTGTGTGTTACAATAAATTCGAATTACGTAATCCGGATGTTTGCACAAATGTTAGTTTGCCACGCATATCGAATATTTGCGTATAATTGTACAAATATCGTATATCCTGTTAATAAAAGTGTGTAACTAAATATTGTTTATACAAGAAAGTCGTTTTAACACTTTGCTGGAATCGGCAATTAGAAACAAAAAGAAGATCGATATATATCGATATGCGATATTATGATGTTTGTATAGACAAATCTTATTCCTGCTCAAAACGCTACTTAGTATAATAGTATTACTATTGCAACAAAAATATTTTCAACGCAATTTACCTTCACCGTGACACATCCACATATATGATAAGTTCTCTATATACACAAGTCTATCGTATATACAGTCTAGCAACAAATGTAAACTGCAAATGTGCACGGTAAATTTATTTGTGATGCCACGAGTGACTACTTTTAACGCAATTCTTTTCAGAACTTGCAGATCAAAGTAAACTGTGCATCTACCAAACGAACTGGAACCTGTTAGATGGTAAACTGCTTGTATCTCATATTGAAAGCAACTCTCTTATTGAGACTAGTAGCTTTAGAACATGAAATTGTTTTTTAAGAGAGAAAGATTGATTGATTGATTGATTGATTGATTGATTGATTGATCAAAAAGAAAGAGAGAGAGAGAGACGTGCGCATGATTTTTATAAAATCTTACAATGTAAATTTAACTGTTACATATTGTATCCTATATTACATTATATCTTATATAATCTAATATCAATAATTATATACGTCTCATTAAAAGTAATTATATTCCCCGCGCTCATTATACTTATGATCATCTTGCTCACATCCCGGAAATTAACAGCAGAACACAATATTGAAGTTTGCTCCATCGGGACACAGGATATAGTACTTTACCGTAAAGCATCCTTGTTTTATTGCGCGCGAACGCTAACCGCGGCGGTAGGTACTTTCCGCGACGGTGTCATCCGTCCTCTTTCCACTTGGTCCCACTCGTTTTTCTTGCTCGTTACTGCTCTCTCCGGGTCGCGGCCGCGGAAATTGCATCGGTCCGAAACGTCGCTCGTAGCCGCAACGCGAACGCCACAGGTCGGCGATAAAGGCCATCAGGACACGGGCTAAAGTAACAAAACAACGCATTGTCACGCGAGAAAAGCACTGCCGATGCGAATTTAAATGGGATCTTACTGAATTCAGACTTTAATAGGGCCATAAACATAAAAGAAAGACATTTGCTGAGTAAGTAAAGATTGTAAACTAAAACCGTGACCCCCGTGTAGCGATGGAGATTTTATTACATCGATAACCGTGGGGTTGATTGTGCTTGACAATTTTTATGCGGTTCGTTGTTTATATTACGGTATCTCTTTGAACGGTACAAAACTGCCGAATCTCGTCGAAAAAATTACATTTAGCTATTTTAAAAACATTTGAAAATATATCCAGTAAAACTGGTGTTTTTTTATTGATAAATTAAAGTGTTTTTTTTATGCAACGCACTGGCGCGTATGTTGTCGTAACATATAATTATATCGTCTAACAATTTCTCTCTTGTGGCAATTTCTGTCACACGTTTGATACGCAACGCCAACGTCGGCAAACACGCGAGGTGCCGAAAAGCTTCGAGGAAACTTCGAAAGATGTAGAACCGTCGAACTACGTTGCGACGTTAAAGTTTATAGCGACAATGAAGAGTGTTTCGCACACGAAGCGCTGCGCGCACCTCAGCGCCAATATGGCGAAGCAAGTTTACCACTTCAGAAATTGCCGAGATGCAAGTGTTTGCATAACGATCTTCTTGCGAAAGTGAAGAGATAGATCGTGGAGTCAAGTGCAACGCCAACGTGGAATCACGAAAGTCAATTTCATGAAAATATTAATCCCAAAATACGACGTCAAAACTAACGCTAAAGTTCTCGAGAAGAAAGATTATTTTTACCTGAATCTCTCTTATCGTGAAGATTTCGTTCTCAATTTCTTTTTTTTTTTTTTTTCATCGCCAACGCAACACGACAAAAAAGATAATCAATGTTTCTTTTTAACTCATCGTCTTCTCTTCGATTAAATTTCTAAAGCATGAAGTAAGATCTCACGCAAAATTAAATTTTGCATCGCAACCAATTTCGCATGAAATGAAGTAAATGTTTAACCTTTCTATCACGCAAAGGGTCAATATTGACGGATGATGAACTGTTCAAAAATCCCATGTGAAAATATATGAATAGTACACTAGCGTATTACAAAAGCGCGGATGAGCGAAAAAATCAGAAAAAAGGAGCTCGCAGAATCTTCGTGAGCTTTGGCTTGAGATCAACTCGCGCTTATGAAAATTCAGTAAAAATATGTAAAAGAAAAGAAAACAACACAACTCAGAAAAGACATGTTTTTTTATTATCTCGCTAGGTCACTTTGTTTAAATATTCACTCGAAAGAGTAATACTTGGCATGATCTCGCCCGGCCATCTCGAGCGCCATCAAAAGAAGCGACAAGAGCTCGGCTGCTTAAAAAATGCATGCGCTTCGCTATAAAGTCCAAACTACCTCGTGTCTCATTGCGCGAGATTATCATTCCGAGTTTCAAGACTAACACCGAGGAGGTCGGTCTGCTGGAAGGCAAACAGTCACGACGACGAGAGCGCACAAACACACTCAAGGAGGGGGTAGCGGCCGCGTTACTGTATACAGCAACGTCCAATTAATACTTTGTTGATCTGTAATTGGAGCATCGTGATTAGACTACTGTGTTGGTCGATGTGGCTTAGCCTCGATGCAACACTGTTCTCCGCGGTATATGCAGATGCCCTCGGCCGACCCGCCTATCGTAACAACCTACATGCAGGCAACTCATCCGAGACAAACTGCAATTTCTCGTACTACTTACGTCGTACAAGATACAATTTCGAGCAAACGAGGGAAGGGGGGTAAGCAACCCGGGGGACGCTGTAAGAGGAAAACAGAGAACCTGGGGGGAAGAGGGTTGTTTTTCTTCGTGGGAATATTTCACGGTGATTAATGACTGGCGCCGCGAATGCGGCCGCGAGTGAGCGCTTTTTCTTGCACGTTTTTCTTCATTGCGCGTGGTATAAGCCGTGAGGGGATAAAAATCAGCTCGAAGGTGGGATTCGCCGAAATCCCTTCTTAAAGTTTCTCGCGGGGGAAAGAAACAGAAAAAAAGAAGAAAAAAATAAAGAAAGCAATCCTCTTTACCTCCGGAGGCTGCTTTGTAAGACGGAAGAGAGATGCGGACGACGGAGCGCTTCGTATTTCGCTCCCGTTATTGTTAACGTGCGGCGCGTAAAGCTCGCGCGAAGCGAGTCAACAAGTGGCGATATATCTCGTGAATATATTCTTAGCATAAGCGTTATATTTACGTTGTCGCTAGACCCGGGGGCGACGTAGGTGACCCGGGCAGGGTGGAGAGAGAGAGAGAGAGGAAAAGCAAGCCCGCCAGTTGAGACTCCTCGCTAAAGACGACAGCACCTTTATGCACAAGAAGCTTAGAGCTTCCGGCAAACTTGATTGGTAGCCGGCGCCGCAAAGCGTATCGGGTTCCAAAGCCATCGCTCCTCGCGAGATCGATGATATCACTTCGGGTGAGTAGGATAAACTTCGAGCGCTCTTGAGCGCTGACTTCTGCGAACCGGAAAACTCTGCGCTTCAAAAAGACCTCTTCGATTAGATTTGATTAGAGAAACGAAATGCAATCATTCTTGTTTAAACGTCTCGCTCGCGGAGAGAAAGTGGCAAGCGAGAACTTACTCTCGAAAGATGTCGAACGTGATAGAATAATTCAGCATGAAAGGGAAAAAAATTTAATATAGAACGTGCGAACCAGCGCCACAAGAAATATTTACGGCGTTAAAATTTACGGCGACTTTTTCTGTTGCTCCGAAGTGTGCATAGCGTGCATCTCGGTGTTATATACATCCTTTCCCCTTTTTTTTCCTCGGAAAAATTCGCGCGATAACCGCTGTCATGGGGGGAGGTGACACATCGCGAACGGTGGTTTTAATTGTATGAGATTCCGCGAATATAAGTTAGCCCGTATGTGTTTTCAACGCACGAAAATATGAGACACGCAGCCTGCGCGTGGATATTAATGCTCGCAAAAACTGCGGAAAGTAGGTTAAAGGCTGGCACTTTGCGAAATAAAGGCAAGAATAAGTGTACGTCTCGTTTTCATCGTTATTTTAGTAATTTCGTTCGAACGTTAACGACTCGATCGTACTAATTAGCGCCACATTGAAGCGCGTCGTGCAGCTTACGCTGCTGGGCGCAAATTAATTGTCGCTCGACGGAAAAAAATTTAATAACTTTTAAAAAATCAACACATAATCTGAAATTTTTAATTTGTAACTTTATCTCACTGATAAGTCGCGATAAACGACAACACGTGCGCGTGATCGATTTGGAAATTGGTTCTAAAGAAGAAGAGTTTTTTTTTTCAAGAACAAGAGACTTAAATAATGCGCAACAGTCACGGACGCAAGAAAAAAAGCGGCTTATTCGAAACCGATTTAAACCGTTTTGTGGTCCCAGCGCGCGTAAACCTACAGCCCATGTGCTCGCGCGAGAATTATTTCCCTCTTCGCAATTCACACAAAAATCTAACGACACACTCGCAATACGTATAATGTGTATTTCTCATGCAATCTTAATGCGGCACTCTTCACACATGTGCGAATGATACGACAGCTCGTATAGCACAGAGGCACAGCGGAGCTTTATCGACGATCGGTGCTGCTTTTATCGTCTATCAACTCGTGAGAATCGCCGGCCTATAAGGGGATGGAACGGAACACACACGTTGCGCTCTCGGGGGGACCGAAACATCTCCGCAGTCATCGAGATACAGATACAGCTCGATGGGCGTTGTACCTCCGAGTATTTACGTAAGCGTACGATGTGGCGAGACGTGAGAAGCCCAGGGACACGTCGACGCGCTGCTGCGTGTCGTCGTTTTTCTTCTCTTTTATTCCCGGTATTTACTGCTAGGAATGTGATATCGTTTTGCGTGCATAATATCGTTGTAAAAACAGAATTACGACGGGGAGAGGCCAGATGTTCTTTGTCGTGAAACCGCTTTATTTAATCCGACCTGATCCGCAAAACATAACCGCTCTCCCGTCATGAGAGTTGCATTAAATCAAAGCCTTAAATACCGGGAACACATGTAACCGTGTCTTTTTATTGTTGGCGATTGTTTCTTTTTTCTTTTAGAACTTGCAATATATGTTATGCAATATATGTTTTAATCACGTATGGCTGTAACATATTTATTAACGTAACCGTAGAGACAGCTCGAGATATCGCACGAAACTTGATTCGATTCGGACGGAAAATATGGCGTTAATTATATATTACACAGTAATTCCAAAGTTTCATTTAATTATCGTGGAATTAATTGTAGTGGATGGGGTTCGTGTGGAAACACGTTAATATAGCAAATTGATGAGATTGTAATCATTATCGCGAAAATGTGTTTTATTTCTCGCTGAGACTTAACTCGTGTGAATTATTGTATCTATTAATCATGTATTTGCGCGTTTAGTGTGCATACAATTATTAATAATAACTCTCGCGTTTCGATTTGTTGATACGCGTGTTATTGATATATGAACGTTTAGCGCGAGTAGAACATTCTAATATTTTAATAGTCGAGCTTTCATTCGAGCGGGAATGCGAAACGTATACACGTCATATGTGCGCGAATGTCAAAAAGTGTTTAAATGCAATGTACTACATATGTTTGAAAAAGTGCATGAGACAAAGCCTCTTGAGAGAAAATCGTTGTGCGACGACTTTGAACGGCACGTGCTTGGCCTCATTTCGTGGTTGCGTTGTCCTTGATAGTGAGCAAGGGAATTTAATCGAACGCGAGTCACTTCCAGATGAAAATAAAAAAAGGATGATGTATCGTAACGGTCGGAAAGGGATTTGATGGAAACGCTGAAATGTCGCGAGATTAACCCGCGCGTGATTCAATCGAATCGTCATCAGGATCGATCGATCCCCAGACTCATGATTATATAGGAACACGCGCGCGACACGCCGCGGCATTCTATTTAATTGCCGCAGTGGTGTGCGCACGCATGAAATTCAAGTCTCTCCGCGCCATTACGAGAATTACGCACAGATTTATGTGCCTTATGTGCTCGCGGTGCGAGCAACAAAGTTGCTCGCCAAATTGAATTCCTCGTGCAGCATATATCGCACCTGTGATTATTTATGTTCTTCGAAATGTTTTTCGCGTTCGCGAAAGTCCGAATAAAAAATTGTGAATGTGAAAGGCAGCGAGATAACTCGCAGGCGCGCGCGTAATACCCGTTTATTATGTACTAATTTGTTAATGAATCGTTACAACGCACTTTTACATCTGCCAAGGATGTGTGTCATCACCTTTCACGTTTATTGATTACTTTGCGAGAAATTAATGTGAATCTGCTATTTGCGCAAATTAGAAATTTAGCGATGAAATAAAAGTACTACTAAAATAGAAAACTATGTTTGATCTTTCAATTCCGTATGGAGATAAAATTATTCCACTGTTCTGTGTGTCATTTTGTACGAAAAACAAGTTTCGGTCTGTGACAATGTCGACGGCCGTCGGATCTTATAAAGCAAGATGCAACCTGATACAAAGCCAACTTTATAGAAAAAGTTTTGATGTAAGATTCGAAGCTTAAGAAAGTTTAGCATTCCACAGATGCGTCGTAACATTTATGTACAACTTAAAAAGATTTAGGGATCGAAGAGGGAGTCGGAAAGCTCTTTCGGCCTACTTGATGCGTAGCGTTATATTTTGTGTGTACGCAATTTCGCTTGGTATTCGTCGCATTTGGTAACAGCAGTGCTAGTCCGAGTTTTATCGTTTGAAAACTCGCATTTGCCACAAGAGGCAAAAGAAACTCGACTTGCCGCATATGAAAAAAAAAAGAGACTGTCACTAAAATCATCTCTCACATATTTTTTTCAGCTCTTTATTTCTGTATTTTCTGTATTTTTTTTATTTCACATTTTGTTTTATTTAACGAGAACAGAGATTTGATTGAACGATAAAAAAAGTTAATTGTTGCATTTATTATTTTGCCTCTGGCGTGAAAATTTGCCAGTGAAAGTTCGGGGAATAGATAAATAAAAAATAAACACAATAATTAAATAAACAATAAATCGGATAAAACACAGAGATGTATATTCGCGAAATTTTCAACACTGGTACTATCGAAGCTCTGCAATGCAACGTTGGAAATAGTTCGCTTTCAATGTATAACAAATGACATTTGAGCGAGGTTGCAACACATACGAGTTTGGTATAACATAAATTTGCAATTAGTTACATCACGCGACTGATCCAAAATACAAATACCGTGACAATGTGTACAAGCAATGCTTACAATGTCACCGGCATTAAAGACTAAGTCTTCATTGCTGACAAGTCAGGTTTATTCGTAACTCAATGATAATACTCGGTTCCGGTTGTCAGTATGAATATCGCCATTATTGAATATTATGGAAGACGGGCCGGGGATGTCGATACAAGGGAACGATACCGAGGAAACATCAGCCTAGAACGAGCCACCCGCTAAAATCAATAATCCAATACAGATGTCGACAATCTGCTACCAGTTGACGAGCTTGTGAGTCTTTTCTTAATACTGTACTCCATTAAAGTGTCGGATATTTTCCGACGTACACGTATATACTTGTAAAATGTATAATTTATCCGTCGTGACCGTCGTATAGACATTTCCCGTGCGAATAGCCGATTTTCATATTGATTTACTGAGGCTTTCGCGTTTCTCAAAACTAATTATATAGAAATGAGCTAGGATGAGTGGAGAGAAAACAAATTGAATGTCAGCTACTGTCAATTATCCGACTCCCAAGTGTAAACGCGTCATTACACAGTAAGTCGTCGTTGCAATTCGATGTTTCCGAAGGCTTGGAATAAAATCGAGTCGTTGCAATTCGATGTATATTCGGCGTATCGTGCAATTTGTGTATATCGTCGACGACGCTATTTTTGCTAAAAATAAGATATTGTATCTAAGTAAAATATTGTAACAGATTTATATGAGAAAGAAAAAAAAACGTTCGTTAATCAATATCAAGATTTCAGAATCCGTTGACTATTGATTGGTTTTGTATCTTTATTTTCCGTGACAGCTCGGTACAAAACAAAGACTATCGCGTGCTAAAGCACCGTTATTGTAACTGCTGCTCGATGCTTCAAAGGTCGCAGTAAATCAATACTTGGAAAACGGGAATAAGAACGATCCTCTTCCGAAACGGACGGAAGTAATTTAAACACACACACACATCCACACAAATTTAGAGACACGACCTATCCGAGTCATACAGTGGAATGTCATCGATTGCCCTCGCGTACACGAAGAACTTGAAATACTTCCGCATTGTGAGTGCGTACGGCGCGCATCCGGGTGCATATCCGGTTTCTCGCAACACGCACTAGCGTATATTCGCGTTATATGTGTCACGGCAATCGGTTTTACCGGAAATCGATTCTTTCATCCGCGACTTTTATTCGCCGAGGGGATATCAATATCTTATTTTTAGTAAAAATAACGTCGTCGTCGTTATACGCGAATTACATCAACGCGGTTTTATTCAAAGCCTTCGAAAACAACGACGAGTTACTGTATGATAATGTGTTTAAACACTCAGATAATTGACGTTGGCTGACAATAAAAGTGTCAAGTGTTCGTTTTTAACGTTTGCGTCTAACACGTCTCACATATTTATCCTTTCCGACGCGCAAATTACTGTAGACGAATAACGCCATCGGGAGAGGAAATTCGCCGTTACTGATAAACCGAGCCTGAACACTCTCGTTTGACGTCGGACCCTTACGCGCAGCAGCTGATAATAATGGAGTTAGTTTATTGCGTGCACACGGCTATTCGCCAGATATTCACGCAATACCACAAGCGCCGAATCAAGCTACTGTAACTCAATCGCGGAATTTGAGGCGACGGCGTTGCATGCCAATCCCGATCAGCAAACGCCACCGACAGCGTAATTTTCATGATTCCGTTTTATATATGATTTGCGCGTGACGCGATAGTTAGCACATTAAGAAACAAAATTTATAAAATCGAGGAAAGGAACAAAACTGATAAGAGCCGAGCGCAGATGTTGTTGCGCGCAAAAAATCACTCTTTTTACTTATTACGAGTAAAATCTAACAACCGTGCGCACACACGCAATTCGATTGCTGCTTGCATCCTGTTTTGTAGCTTTTATTAAAAGAAAATCGGAAAATTAAAAATTGAAAATTAAGAGCTAGTAAATTACGAAATTGAAAATAAAAGTAAGAAAGAAGTTTTATAAATATAGAGAGATACAATATATAAATTGTACAGAAATTATAATATACACTGTAAAAATATAACTGTAAAAGTATCATATAATTCTAAAAATATTATAAGAATGTAACGCATGTGTATAGCCTGAAAATATACAATGTAACTTGTCGCACAAAATAAATAACATTGTTCGCGCAAAAACGTCGGCGTCAAAGTCTATTGTAAAAGCGATAGTAACACCGTTTTTCTTAGGCAAAGACGAGCGTGTTACAGAGAGAACGTGACTTGAAATTTCCTAGGAAAAATCAGCTTTCCGCGCCGGCGTGTGCCGCGGGAATAACGGCGTCATATTGAATCCTATCGAGACAGTGAATGCTTCGGGATGCAGCGGCTGCGACCCAGATTAATCCTACGGATTTTCTTCGTCTTCGTGCAAAGACGCGCAAAGGGGATCGGGCAACAAACTCTTCTTTCTCACAAAAATTCGTATTGGGATTGTTCACTGATTTGAAGAAATGGAGCAGCGTTTTACATTGAATTGGCGTTTAATGTAAAAATGTCAAACAAACTTATTCAAGTTGCTTCAGTCAGTTGTCACGTCGTTCGTTATTACATACGCTTCAACGTGTCAAAATTATTCAAAACGGAATTAAAAGTTTTTTCTCTCTTGAATTTTTCTCTCTGTTTATTGCACGTACGAAAAAAACAAAATGATTGTACTTTACAATCTTTTGAGTATTTTTGTTGTTGTATAACATACCAAAGTTTGCGTTTCTGGACATGAGAATAAACCGTTTTCAATGTTGTCGCCGGGAGATAAACTGTGGCGCAAACGTTTAGCGCATCTAACAGAATCCGCCAAGCCCATTTGATTTCATTACACGGGACACTTAGGGCTGTAACATTCAGGATGTTTCGTGCGAACTTTTGCTATTCCGAGCCTTACGTTGGCCGCTATCGCCTGAAACGCTTGTTCAAATGCGCGGGAGCTCGATTACAACGGATTCCCTTTAATTAGGATCTTACGTGAGGATGAGCGCGCGCGCACACCGTCCCGAGCCCCGTTTAGTGTTATCCTTTCTCGGAAACACGAAAATATTCAACGCGAGTTTCACGGCTCTCCGACTCGAAATTGCCGGAATCCGGTTAGTAACCCCGGTCGGTCGGTCGAGAGAGAGCGGGGTGAGATGGGAAAAGCAAGAGTTCGAAACAAAACACATCTAAGTTTTCTTTTGAGTTCTGCACTATGCGCACGAGCACGCAATGCGCGAGATTCCCTCCAATCTCTATCGAAGTGCAAACATGTCAGCAGAAGACGATTTGCATTAATGGATCAGTTCCTTCCGATTGTGACATCGACATATGTGCTAATGCAATATATGCGTAATTCCAGAAAGAGCATTATTCCGAGAAATCACTTTCCGAGTGTGAATTATTCATGTTAAAGATTAACAATTAATTTAAATGCTGAGAAATATACATATTACGCACGCATATGAATTGTGTAATTAAAATATGCAATTATAGAGCGAGCGCGCGCGCGCGTATATAATAAGTCATCTGAAATAAATAGATAATTAGTCATATAAATACGTATAAATAAATTAATTTCTCCATTAGCTGTTATCATCAACGTCCATTAACTGCTTCATTCGTTGTCGAATTTAATTGGAAGGTGCATTGTGTGCGGGCTTTCAATACTCTATCATATATTAATTTGTAGATTTGCATATCGTGCGAAAAATTGCAATTAACTGAGGAAAAGTGGGGATAATTGCGTTCAATTTTCTATTGCTATATACAGTAACCATAGCGATTTGCACTTTAATTGATAAAAAATATTATTACAGGTAAAATTGTCTTACCGCGGGACAAAAAAAATGCGAATTCAAAAATATACAGGATTAAATGCAAATAAGATAATAGAGATGCTATCGCGCGGCGACTGTGATATGCAATATTATCATAAATGTGAAATGTAAATCCGGCTTTGAGCAATACATTTTTATGTGCATTAAATGCGCTACGTTCTGCGATATAACAAAAATCAACACTCGTATTCCTTACAAATATCACATGACGTGACAGCTTGTAAGAGAAAATAGTCTGTTTTATAATAAGCGAAACATATGTACGTAAGTCTAAAGTAGGGTAATTCAAGTTGAAAGGAACTCACGAGTCACGAGAAACCATATAAAAAACGAAAAAAGACTGTCGCGAATTAATTTGCATATTTTATTTAATAAGCGGCGAAAAGAAACGCGGTATATAAAATTGCCAATGTTTTATGCAATCTTAAAATAACATATCTACTTTTAAAATGATCAGAATCATTGCTAATAAAAACAGCAAACATTTTTACGCAAATCATATTTACGTATTCATGTAACGTAATATTAAATTACTTTAATAATTGCTTAAAGTTTTCATCAATATTTACATTTGTGTGAGAATCATCTTCTCACACAATTAATGTTGATTTCTGCAATTTGAAGGGGTTGCTTTCATGGCGCTTTCTCTCTTCTCTCTCTCTCTCTCTCTCTCTCTCTCTCTCTCTCTCTCTCTCTCTCTCTTATAAAGAGAGTTCGAAAAATAATTCAATTAAAATTAAATCAGTTATTAATCGGCTATTTTCTCCGCGGATAAATTAACGTTCTCACCCCGAAAAAGTAGAAAGTTCAGCTTCAATTCCCGCGGTTGAAATGATATTTTTGCCAAATATTCTCTTGGGGAGAAGTTGTTTTCGCACAGATAGTATCGAAAAAATTTAATTAATCGATATTAAAGTGTAATTTTGGGATGTTTTGTTTTGTTTGGTAGATAAGCTGTTCGGAGAGGTTTTGCAACTATACGCGTGAATATTCGCGCATTTGCAGCGGCTTCCAATGATTTTAATTTCGAGGACACTCGGGATTTTGAGAGCGGTACATACACGCAAGGAATCAAGCGTAAATATAGCAGTACACAAATATTATCACGATGTTTAATTGCAATTAAATCATAAAATTTATATGAATATATATATATATATATATATATATATATATATCGCATAAAATTGACGTACAATTAAATTAAATGATCGGAGATATTGAAGTCCTTTTATCGTCACGTATAAAAATAAAAATTTCATATTCGCCGCGTATATCTCGCTTCTTATACGACGGCGCATATTAACGATACGCGATATTACAATCGAGAGCCTTTCTTTGGCGCCGGTGATGCTCATTTACTTCCAATGAATATGAAATGCGAAACTCGCAAAGGCGCTTGCCGAGGCTTTTCTACGTGAATATTTGGCAAGCGAACGCACTGTCTAGAGTTGCTTTCCTCATAATGCGATCAAGCGATAGTTTAACTTTGAATAGGAATGTCGATATCGACATAGTTTAACCCGAAGAATGTACTCTCTTGTAGTCCTTTAGACTATGCCGTTACACATAACGCGCTCGCCGAAGCTCTTGTTTTCTTAAGGCGGAACTCTGAAGCGCTAAGATAGTAAACTCACACACATTGCAAGGCGAAACATCCGAGGAAAACGCGATGGAACGAATTCGCGCGCGCGTAATTTTTCTGAAATGCGAGAAAGAGTAAAATAACTGTGACATAAATTGTTTCTTTTTTGTTTTTTCCATTTCTACAAACGTACCGACTAGACTTTCCACTCTTACGCGACGCAACAGAGAGATCGCAGCAGCGATGAAATATACGATAGAAATATACTCTCGGTTCGTTTATAATTAACTAACGCACACGGAGTATAAATCATCATATATTTTCGCATGCGTTTTTGTGAGCACTGTTCCTGATGCAGTAATTCGTTCCGAAAAACGATGTGCAATCGCTATGCGCGTTTACACGCGGTAATGCATAATTCATCATCTATTTATCATTGTTCGCCTTCAGAACGAAAATGACGTTTATCAAACAGCAATACACGCAAAATGCATGCGAAATTAATTAATTATCAAGAGCGATCGCACATACGATACACACACACACACACCAATGTATCCGCTTACATGGATTGCAGCTTTTATGCGCAAACACGGATATGTAATTTGTTAGTCACGGTTCATTACAAACAAAGAACAGATTCGTGTTTCGCGCGCTCACAATATTTTCTTCTTGCTCATAAGACGATAGCACGATTGCTAATCGCAAAATATCACGGCTTGTTATCACAAAGAAAAAGACCTGATTGATCATAAAAAAATAATGATACAATATCGCTTTAGCAAGAAATATTTTCTCATTCAATCTGTCGTTCAAAAAGTCATTGTTTCTTAATAGGCAAGTTATATCTTATGCGTATAAAAAAATGCGTTTGCGCGATGCAGAGGAAAAACTTTCTAGGAGTTTAATTCAATGATACGCTCGTTTTGAAAAAAATGTATCCACAACGTAAGTCTATTAATAGAAAACATCGAATTTCGATATAGGAGGCACACCGCGAATCACGAGCAAAAAACAGATATTGGATGTCGGTGAACTTTTTACATTCTCTGCCGTGGTGGTGTAATATGGCCGCGCGATGTATATTTCACGGAAAAAGGCGGCTCGATATTGCACACATGACGCGCGTCGAGCTCAGCATAGATAAATTACGAATAGGCAAAGAAAGGAAGTCGAATGGAGCGAGGATATCAAACGAGGCAAGAGAGCGCATCAATTAAACGCCGCCGTCGATTTCCGGCCCCGATAGAAGTTTGCTATTTTTCTTCGGCCGCGTTTCGACCTGTTGCCTCTCTTCCGTTGCGTTGAGTTTTTTTTTTTTTTTTTTTTTATAGAACGCGTCGCTTTAACGACATAACAGAATCCGCGCAAATTAATCCGCGATTCCTGTATCCGCGAACTAATTGGGGAAACATGGCCGACAAAATTCGACATATAGAACCGACTGCGAAACATCGCGATGTTGTTCGCGGCGCTCGCGGATTTGCTCTTTTTTCATTGAGAGCAAATATGTTCGTTCGATCACTACAAGCTTTCCTAATGGTTTAATCCCTTCCCTGCGCGAGATCGTCCGCAATGACTTTCCACAATCCCGTGTGCGCTTCCGATCATCTTAATATAGTATTATGTTTCACACAGACTTTGTTTTATATAAAAGAGATTTTGTTTGAGGGAGAAAGAGATTTTCTCGATTCTTGACTCTTGACGCGTGATCTTATATCGTTAAAACTTTTTCTTTTTTTGAATAAAAAAAAAAAAAGAAAAGGAAAAGAGACGATTTTCGACGGCTTCTTACTATATAATTTGCTCTCAATCCGCTTGACCCTAATCTAAACCGCAAAGAAGAATTTAGCACCGAGAGAACCTTTAACACGGTAACATTATCGCAATGTACGCATTTTCAATCTCAATTCTAAAGTTGTCGGACGCGTCGTTTTCCTACGAAGGTAAACCTATTGCAATTACGTCTGCGTCAAATGATTATAATCGCTATTTTGATATAAATGCGCTCGAAGAAAAGTAATTTAACTTCCGTTGTCACGAAAAACTTTTCGAATTCTCCGAAAAAGGAGATTGTAAGTACATTGAATTTCCAAGTAATTACGTGTGCGCTGGGGTTCTTTGAAAAATCACCCCATTGCCGTTTTAATAACAGCGTTTGTCGCGAGTAGTACCGCAGAACTCGGTTCTACAAATTTTCGGCGGTGTAACCGGCGCGGTGATTACTCGCGGCTTTAAAGCCAAAACGATTATTGCGGGCGAGAGCGCGTCGACGACAGCTTAATTATTGCGTTCCGAGCACTCAATCGCGTACCGTACAACTCTCGCTCTCGAAATTTTCCTATTGTTCGCACGATTTATATTTTATATGCTGCGCATTGTCTGGATCCAGTTAATTACGCGGTCGAACATAGTTTGGCAAATTTTAATTATATTTAATTACAACTTATCTTATGTTCTTCTTCAGACGAAAAGCGCTTCAGTAATGCTCTTGAAACTTTGTCAGATTTTTCTTATATTCTTGGCACGCGATAAGATCTTGGTACACGAAAAAATATACAAGCACAGGTAATGAGAGATTAGTGATTAATGAGATTAATCACTAATATATGCGATTAATGATTCAGAATACAGAGATGTGTCTAATAAACAGATACAAAATAATTTTTAATTCATGTTTGGAGTTGTTTTGTATCCCGAACTTGAATCACGTCGATGTGTTTTTCGCGATTGAACTTGCGGAAAGCTACATAAAATTCATGCGTTTTTATTACGACTCGATAATCGAAATAAACGTTATAAATGCTGAACGCGTAAACAGTTGAGCAAAGAAAAATATAAAAAATAACATTACGTTATACAAAAACCGAATATTGATTCTGCGTTAAATGTGTCACGCAGAATGAATCATACATTTTATATCAATTACATAAACGCTGTGATTTTAATTCATAAGAAATTGCCGTTCAATATCGAGCAATAAAAGTTGAAATTGAAACGTTCGCGTTGAGTATTAAATGCGTCTATACAGTTGAAATTCAGGTGAAATGGTTCATGTTATCTCGAAGATAGCTCGAAGTTGGAAAATCACGGTCCATAAAGATCATGGTGCACTCAGTTTCGGAATAGCAAAGTTTAAGGATGGAAAAATAGACCGAACGGAGATAGAGTGGTTGAAAGGTCGCGGGAAAATCTCTCTTTCTCTCTCTCTCGTTTTCAGCACTTTGTATATAAATAAGAAAGATTTCAAAAATCGCTGATATTCTTTCTTTCATAATGCATGTATATATTTTTTCTTTATATATCACTTTATCTTAACCGTCAAAATTATTACATGCTGAAATAACAAAATAAAAATTTAATTCTTCTAACTTTCGATGATTAAACTTTTTCCGCTCATTTCTTTTCTCTAATTCTTTTTATCGAGAATATATACAGATAAAGGCGCGTAAAATAACATCACTTAAATATACCTCTCTCTTTTGATAAAATCGCGTTAATTACGATAGGATTTCCAATCATGCGAAAGCTCATGCGAGCGTCATTGCCGATTATACTGAGTTATACTGAGTTATACTTGAAATACGAAGTAGTACTCGCGGCATGCATTTCGAAACGTTAATACCTTTAATTCCATAACGACTGGTGTTTCTATGTACGCCTGTGAAACGTTGCCGGCCACTTATATAGTCGATATTCAAAGCCAAATGAAACGGTCCAGCGAGCAGGCTTGTCGTCGCTTCGGCGGGTGCGTCGCTTTATTGAAACAATGTGTATTGAAAGGGTACCGGGTACGCATCTTCCACTCGGGTGAAAATGAGCGTTCTATGAAAATATCCCAAATACGAAAATACATGTGAAAACGGCTGATTGCGGCGCTTAATGACGCTAATTAAAATCGGCTCTTCCGCAACAATGAACTCATCCATCAGTCTGACGAGTCCGGAATCGATCAAAGGCTGCTAAATGCATTTACGAGCGTCCACACGAAATAATATGACAAATTGCTCTTAAAACTGTTCACTTTTTTTTTTAATAAATACGAGTACATTAATAAATACGAGTACATTACTAAAGAAATTACTAAATAAATCTTGACACTACATTGCCCTTATTACTTTATACCTAACATTAATTAATTTTACACACAAAAATAATAATTTTACACATAAAAATAAAGCAAAAGCATTTTTTTTAATTAAATTTAAATTTGTATACAATACAAATTTGTATACAATACGAAAAATAAGAGACATACATATATCAAACGAATAAATATTAAGCGAGCGTTGAATATTCAAGTCACATATAACTAATTCAAAATATAACGTTTATTTATTCGACTCGGTGGCAACGACAAATTCTGAAACTTTTTATTCATCCGCGTATCATCCTCTTCGCTGTCGAGCAGCGCGAAAAAAAGCCCGAGAGATCGCATCTGTGTACACTCGAAAGTTTATACCGATGCATCTACATTATAGCCGCATTGAATTTACGCGTTGCGGCGGCTGGCGTATGCCCCGCGATTCCGCTATCTCGGCAAACCGTTCACGATGCATGCTCTCTTTCTCTCTTCTCTCCTCTCTCTCTCTTTCTCTCTTCTTTCAGCGGGTTTTTATTCATGAAAATATTTTAAATTCCGATAGCACAAAATTGGTCCGATGTATCCCACACGCGGTCGGGTCATCGCCGCGACCTTCTGGCAACCTTACTCTTCGTTCTCTTCGAGAAATCAGTCTCGTTTTCGTTTTCGCCTTCTCTTTTTCTCTTCTTTTTCTTGCGCAGATTGGATATCGACTGGCATGTTCACGTGTGCATGGCAAACACGTGCATACACGTGACATTCTATGTGTGCCCTATCTCACCGCTTGTTCCCGATTCTTTCTTCGTTTCCTTTGCAGTGCACACTGGAACATGCGGGCCGTTTGTCTTTGAAACGGCGGAATTTCATCGCGCGACGAGAAACCGATCGCGTATAATGCGCCGGGATTGCCATAAGCGAGAGCGGCAGAGAAATATATAGAGCACGCAGTATGTTCCGTGCGCAGAATATTTTTGGCAGAAACTTGGCCGCTATGCTAAACGCCTGTGTACAGGCAATTACTTGCGGTTATTTATGAAATTTGATTTGATATTATTTAGCATTTCTAGTCGAAATATACGATACTTTAAGTTTTTTACCAATAGAGAAAGAATTTTAATTTTTTTGATATGCATTTCCAGTCAAAATATTCCATATTTTAAGTTTTTTAACAATAGAGGAAAAGAATTTTTTCCAGTAAAAGAAGAGAATATAATTATCATCTCATAAATTCAATTTTTTGCCGATATTCGACCTGTGAAAATTGCGTCTACTGCAAAACAACACTTTTTTTTTTTATATTTGCAGTCTAGAGTTTTGTAATATATATTCAGCATTCAAGTTTTCCATTTTCTATATTGAGAGCTTTATAGGACTCTAAGGGTTTCTGAAATAAGAACCCTATGTGAATAAGAAAAAACTCATACATGTATTATTTACAACTGTTATGCGAAATACATTTTTCAATGCGTCTTCGTCTTCAAGATACAACGGACAAACGTAAATAAGAGTCTCATACTGTTTTCGGAAATTTTCTCATATACCTAGGAATCATTTCGCCTTTTCGTTTATCGTCCGAAGCGTGTTTCAATTTCTGCCCCTTGCGATATCGTGGGCTTGACGCGGGCGCAATATGTATATGTATATGTGCATATACTCGATGTTTCATCACGTGTAAGTAGATATATACGGGATCACAAGTCTCACCGAAGAAGCTTTCAGAGGCTTATTTGTGCTCTGTACACGCATAGAATTACATATGGCTATGAAATATGACGTTCTCCCGATAATCACGCGCACGTAATCATGATTCATTGAAATCGTAGGGAATTTTATGTGCAAAATTACTTTTACACCTTATTTCATCCAGAAATTTTCTTGAATCTATTTGAGAATTTATCAATTTTTTTACGCCGAAAATTTTCTCTTGATACATTTTCTTCATTCACATGATAAATTATATCTTGTAAACAACGCAATTATATACACGTATATACATTCAGGAAGTTTTATTAGAACGCAATAAATGTGTGCCGCACCTGTGTGTGGCGTTATTTCACAAACCATTGAAATCAATTGACACACAAGAAATGACAACAATAATTTTATAAAAGCAACCATGCGTTGTTATGCGCGCCACATTGCGACATATTAATGTAGTAAATATTTTTTTTTGTTTATTGCGAGAACAAAATTATGCAAAATTTATTTTTGTACCTACCTATATGTTTGACTGTTGTTAAACGCGCCTTCGCGATATATGTTATAGGCGGGATTCGACGTTGCGGAAATATGTGGTGTGTGTTTGCGCGATCTCTCTCGTTCGCGCCACTTGCACGGAGTTTTATTATGACGCGACGATATCGATGCTTTCGTTGGACAGCTCCAATTTAGCGATGCAAAATGGTAAAGTGGATTTACAAACATGGCAGCGAGTCGATTGCAAACATATGCGCATTTGTCCGCCCGCTACACTTGTGGACAAGCGATATAATTTTTAACAACACAATAACCAAACAAGCTTACGAAATATCGCATTTAATACATTGGAAGAAGCGCTTGTGAAATTGATTCAAGTGTGTACAGAACTGTATAATAACATCTACATATAAAATAAAACAAAACCAATAAATAGATTCCCAATCATGACAAGTATATTGGCATTTAATCGCTAGCTGTAAAAACAGTAGAGCTAGACCGCAAAAAGAGATAGGAGCGTAGAAACTTTTCATTATACGATACATCACGAAACGATATATTTCTCTTCGCGCTGTATTTTATTGCCTATCGCTGGCGCGATTTCGTAATGGAGCTTTTAGATTGAACAGAATGCCGGGGCGGATATATATTGTCGGCAGTGGCGATGTCGAAAACAATGGCACGTACTTAGGATGCGCTTTCAGTAGTGAAAGAGAAAGACCGAAAGCGAGAGAGCGAGAGAGATCGTCGGAAGAAGTGCATAAGCCAAATGGTACGAATATCAGGTGGTAGTTTGAAAATTTCATTTCGGACGGCGCTGCATGAACTGCATCCATCTCCATTACGGGAAGCGGCTTCGCGCGCGCCTTCGTCTGTTACAATGCAGACATTAGTCGGATTTGATTTATCGACCCGTTTTAAAGCTCCGTTACACGCGAATAAAAGGGTACTTACAGCTGCTCCAAGTGTAGGGCCGCGCGCGAGTACATTATATGTACTTAAGAGCAGTTAAAGGTTGTTACGAAACTTCAACACGCCGACACGATCGATCGTAGAAATCAGCTCGTCACTAACAATCCGTAACGAGAAAGAAAATCGTCAGTAACGAAGAAAAACGAAATTTTTTCCCGTTCTCCAGATAAAGTATATTTTGTTAATCTTTTGTGTTTTATTTGGTGAGAGTTTTTTCTCTCTGTTCTATATCTGACACGCTAATTTCTAAACTTCCGCCTGAAAAAGATCATCATTATCTTTTGCTTCATATCTCTTGCGTATGTAAAAAAGAAATGTGCTAATCTTTATATATAAATTTATACATATATATATTAATACATGTAACTGCATACATCTGCATGAGAAATTCGCGGAAGATATTTCGCATGACATTTAAAAATCTCAAAGGAGAAGATTCCAATCTAAATTCTAATTTTTTCGGTCAAAAATATGGAAATAACGTAAGGATCATCCTTCGGGAAATAGAATTTTGCATATAAAATGTTGCATGTAAAAGTGTTTTAATTCGTAGCTATAAATGACAACGCAAAATTTTATGCTTTGAATAAGTTTCATCGACTTAATAAAGTTCAAAAAGTTTGTTACTTTGTTGTCTCTCTGTTGCGTAATAATAATAATAATGTCACAACTGTAAACGTCGTCGAGATGCATTACATCTATCTAAAATCATCGTAAAATAATGACGGCAATAATTTACTAATCGTCCTGTTGTCAGGAACACGAGAATTAACGGTGCTTCTCACGCGACTCATTTGTCGGCCATTAAATTACGAAGGCTTGTTTAAATTCTTCAATAAACGTCCGCGATGTTTAGCGCTAAACGTGATCGCTTAATCGCAAATTTTATTTTTCTTACAAAAATCGTCCCGTGTGTTATCATCATTATCATCAATCTAAAAAATACGCTGCTGCTACGTTTAGCGTTAAACGTAGCTCGGCGAATGTGGGTCTTTGTTTCGGTTGGGACTGTAAGTGCTGCAACTCGCGCGCAAAATTGCCTTGATTACTTTAAAAAGCGCGCTTTTAACGGGGCACAGGGGGAATAACGCGGTGCAGAAACCTTCGCAGATGTTAAAGAATTAACGAGAGCTGTTATAACGAGTCCGCGTAGCGGTGAAAGGTTAAATGGGGGAATGATGAAGTAGGAGGTCGGATAGAACGACAGATCGTGACGTAAAGTAATGTATATCGTCCTAATATAAATGAGATTAAATTTTTGAACTTAATATTTGCATCTTTTTACAGTGTTTTGAGAAAATGTCTTATGATAATTTTTTTCTCTTTTTCTCTCTCTCTCTCTCTCTCTCTCTCTCTCTCTGCTTCTCTCTCTTTTTCGTCGTTATAAGTTTCTGGGAGATTGTAAAACGCGCGCGCATACAGTGGAAAATATTTTCATCTGTACTTTATTATGGCTCTTGAATATAAAAAGAGAAAGTGAGAGAAAGAGAGAGAGAGCGAGAGAGCGAGTTAAATTAGTACATTTCATTTCGAATTACTTCGACAAAATCAAAATTAACTTTTGCAGAAAAAGTGCGAAACGTATAATTAGTAATTTTACTCTCTACTTTATATGTATTAAAGTAACTTTATTATGTCATGTAATCTTTGAAATTTGTTTCGATGTGTTTGAAACAGTAAAACTCGCATCGTTTACTTTCAGCTATTTTATAGTAAAATTGAAGAGAAATTTCTCTCTTGTGAGATCGACTTTAACTTTGTTACCGAGAGTAACATAATATGAATGACAGAGACTGCTTGCTAATTAGCCGAGCTGCTCTCGACGACGTTCACAAAATAGAGAAAACAGTCACCTGAGCCTTGTGCAACAAGAAAAGAATTGGAGTAAGATGTAGTAAGTAAAACACGGTAGTTTTGAATGAACAGATTGCATAAGACACAAGTAGAATTTTTAAGAAAATTCTCACCGGCAAATTTTTATATTTCTTCGTTTTACTTCTTTTTAAATATATAAATGTAATCACTCATTGTTTATTTTTCTACCGTGCTGTGTTGCCAAAATAAACTCAATCTACTTTTATCTTAATTTTTCCTCCTATGAAAAATGTTAGATTGTTACTGTAACCGAATGAATACATTATCACCATGTCTTTAATCTGCAAATTTATTGACTTGTGTAGTTACCTATAATTTAGTATTTTTTACATTTTTATATTTTTATATTTGAACCAACATTTTTATATTTTTATTTTTAAATCAACCAAAAGTGGCTAGAAATTGGGTCAGAAACTAGTTTGTTTTAATGTCCAGTTATTGGTCAAACTAGCGTTTATCAAACTTAGCGATTTCCAGCTAATATTACTGGCCAAATACTGGCCAGTAATTTAAAAAATTATCTAGTTACAGGTTATATTCTGTTTTAATTTTTATTTGAATTTTGTTGACGAAATAATATTACGAGTATTTGTTTTTTAACATCATTTTGTTTTATTGGAATGTTAATTTATAATCCTTTTTGAAGCAAAAGATTTTCCCTCTTTTTCTTTCACAATTAATACCTTATTGCTTTTGTCAGACTTTCTTTATTGCTAATCAATTATTTTCGCTACAATAGCGTTCGCTTGCTGCCGGCTGACTTTTTTTATTCCCTTTTTTTCTTCAGTTGGCTATTGTGCCTGTAGCAGACGTTTAGTCCTTGATATCTACCATATCACCAGCATCCCTACGAAAAACTGAAGTATCTCATTTATTTTTTGCGAACGCTTTATAAGAAGCGCGTCTAAGTATTTACCAAGGTACTGTAATACACATACTAACACGAATCCCTGCGAGCGGCTCGTGCCTTCTTTTACAAAGTAAAAGATATATATATATATATATATATATATATATATATATTTCTGT
>QVOA01007841.1:0-36257 GCA_014825685.1 Pseudomyrmex cubaensis | reverse complement strand
ATTAAGTAATAAATAAAGGAAGATTTTTTTTGTACATTTCTCTCTGAATTCTCTTTTTTGTCTACAAAGAAAATTTTATTAAACATTTTCTCTCTCTTAGACACCATTCCCCTATATAAAAACGACATACTTCTTCAGGAATTGATCAAAATGTTTGTACAACTTTGTAATTTTGTACAGTCAGGTTTATTTTTGTGTGTAAAGGCCAACTTTTTCTTTTGATAAATACTTTCGAGAACAATTTTATTTTTACAGGATATTAATAATAGCAAATAGCGAAAAAGTTAAGAAAATGTGTTTTTTAATTAATAAATCATATTATACAGTATAATATTGTACAGAATGTAGCTGTTGTATATCATTTGTGTTTACATGAATACATCAAATCTAAAAACTATCGCAAATAGTATAAGCATCTTATCATGAAGTTAATGAAGTTCGATTTTAAACGAAAACTGTTGCAGGACAGATAGATGCTTGTACTAGTTCTGATGTGATCAACATATGCGTCACACATTTTGATATTTTGCACAGTACATCATTTTCGATGAATGTACAATTTTTATTGATATATCGCACGGACAGTACATCAAAGGCACTGCATAAAACGCGGTTTATAAAAATGTTGACAACTTTTCTTTCCTTGAAAAATTGATCTTGTAGAATATAATGTGGTATAAAGAAATAGGAATATTCTTCGCATTCTTATCTCTACACATACGAGCAAAAGTGGTCATCGCGTGTTATGTTCGCATTACATATACTAACCGTTATATACAATTTTCGAACATTTGTTCATCTTCCTTTATATATTGAAAAAATTGTCGCTTCTTACATTCTACATCGGAATTTTACTCGGTCTGCGTAAGCTCGCCATCTTACAATTCTCGCGACTAGTAAACATTACGAAACTAAAACGTTCATCTGTAGCATACAGAAGTTTCACGAAAAGAACACAATATTCACTGTATCGTCAATCAAAATCAAATCACAATAAAACTGGCACTTAGAACGCTGCGTTCGCACACTAAGACCTCAGTAAGTTATCGAAGATATTTGTCCACATTGTAATCATCTTGAGTTTCAGCCGTTACAGTGTGGCATCACCGGTGTGCAGCATATTTCGAAGAGTACAAACACACACTTCGTAACAACCGAGTATGTGTTCACCTGCTCGCGATCGCTACACAGTAGTTCCTTTTCTTCCGTCACGAAAATAAATTTAAAAATGTTCAAAAACACTAAATTCACGTGCAAGGCGGAGGAGGCTGCTGTTGTGGAGAGGGAAGGGGCGCCGCCGCAGCGGCTGCGACTGCGGCGGCAGCAGCGTAGGACGACGGGTCTGAGTGATCGAGAAGCGGTGGCGGCGGCGGTAGACCGCTGGTACCGCCGCCTCTTCCTCTACCTCGGCCTCTTCCACGACCCCGGCCCCGGCCCCTCCCCCTTCCGCGTCAACTCCGCCTCTCTGGCATCCCTATGTTGCTCGTTGTCTTTTCCAGGAAAGCCAGCGGCCCCTGTAAAGCGCTGCTTCCCATACTGCCAACGGGGAAACCGGCAGCTCTGCCGCCAGCGACACCCACACCGCCTTGTGCCATAAACATACCCTGCTGGCTGACGGGCACGCCGACTCCCTGAAGACCCGACGTTGGCGGGCCACCTGAACCCTGTTGCACCTGCAAAGGCACATCAAGTGAAGACTGTATCGTGAAGAGTGTACATAACGTAAAGAACATAGAACAAGAACACGTCGTATCTTTCCTTGATACATATATACGACTACTGAACGAAAATCAGATATAAAGCTTTTACTTGATATTTATATGTTTTTCCTGCGGGCCTAGTTCTTTAATTTTTCTCTATTTTTCAAGACAGAGCCGAATCAGAAGTATGTTTTACGCGCATGCACAAGTACGTTCAGAGAGATAGACAACGTGAAGCAAGCGAATGATGAAGAAAATACGTCGGAGGATCCGTCGTAGGAATGTGACGATAGGCGAGGGAAATGAAAGAAAGCACAATGGTTTTGCGATGAACAGAGATATTTATTCGCAACAAATATCTACTTGTGAGTAAGGGCAACATATAAGCGAAACAGTATTTCCCAAACCACAAACGACTATATATAATAATGCTCTTCTCTTACAAAGTTACTTGCAAACTTAAAATTTAAACTCTACAATATATATATATATATGTTCATTTTATCACATCTAAATATGTAGAGAAATATAAGTTCTTTATTCGCGCGAAGAAAATGTTTTGCATGAAACTATTTTTTGCAGGAGGAACTCTTGTGACGACGAATTATTCTTCTATATGTACAAATATAACACAATTTCGTCACACCGATTTTACCGCCGAAACCGTATACTCTCGATGCGCATGCATACATAATATCTACATGCAGAGGTGAGCGTTTTTTTCTTTTTTTTTTTTTATGCTCGCGAAAATCTTGTGACCACATATTATATGTTTTTGCAAATGCAGAAATATATGGCGCAAAGAAATACACTGTGTGCTCATATAAGAAAAGATATAAAAAAATATCCCTTGGTTGTACACATAGATCGAGGAATTTGCTCTTAAATGCAGCAAAGATGATTACTAAATTTTCGCGTTAATGTGAAGTATATAGTGTATGTGTATGTGTGTATGTGTAATGATTATAAATATTCCTAAGCTTTAGTTATATTGCAGTAGAAGATTTACACGTTCTCTTTTTTTTTCTTTTTTTTCTTTTTTTGGTTGAGTATTTGTACATGTTTTCGTATTTATTGTTTTGGCACCGTTTTATAACAGCGTTTTTGCACATACAATTTAATCCTTCGATACTTTCTTCGTAAAATGAAGTACTATTTATGTCTTTGTATATAGTTTTCTATATCGCAGAGTTAATCGTAAAAGCACTTTATAATCTGTTTTTCCTTTAAATAGTCGTCGTATTGTATACATATAGTTTGTATATAAGTTTGGATAGGAATTATATAAGGCACTGTGATATCATATACAATATCATTGTAGTCATTTTTCTTATGCGGCTCAAATGTGTCATTTCCTTAGTGACTGTTCGATAAAAACAGCAATTTTCTTTAAGGTATTTTGGTAAGTATTTCAGTCATTTTCAAAGAAAGATTTTACTTAACAATTATATAATTTTCTCTCTGTCCCATAAAATTCTTCAAGCGCACACTTTCTCGTTCGTATACACAGACATAGATTTTTGTACGTATTATGCAAACAAATTTGTTATTCGCGCATCTCAAACAAATGTAATAAACAACAGAAAAAACGAATAGCGTAACAATAAATATATTTTATAGTAAAAAATATCAAAAAAATCGCGTAATGTAAACTATGTGATGTGTGTTCGTTTAATATTGGCAAAATTGTTGCATTGTTTTTATTCTGTACAAAGACAAAACAAGTTGTTTTTTTAAGTCTTATTCTCTCATGCTTCTTTGTTTCTTCTGTTATTAAAAACTGAAAAGATACTTTTTTATGTTTCTGTCCAATTGTACTTTCCATTCTTTAGTTCTTTTTATAATCCGCATTGTGTGCTCGTTTCTTTTGCGTCTGATTTAGAGACTTGTCAATGTTTGTGCCCCATTAAAGAACTTTTAAATACATAACTTTTTAATTATGTTACTTAAATACCTGTTGTTGCAATGGATGCTGCAGCTGCTGCTGCAGCTGCGAGTGCTGTTGTTGCTGTTGCTGCAATTGCTGCTGCAGTTGTTGTTGATGCTGAAGTAGTTGTTGCTGCTGCTGGATCGAAGCGTTTCCGCCGCTCGCCGCTTGCTGATTCTGCCCGCTTTGATTTCCACCGGAGAGTCCTGTTATCTCAACAACAGTTGACATTATTAAATGTCCTGTTTTGACGAGAGATTTAAAATTTGCTTACCGCTAGCCGATGGACCTTGTGCAGGTGACTGTGCCCATCCCTGCAAATCCGACAACATGTTTTGCCAGACCGCGATTTTCTCATTGTGCCTTTTTATAAGCTCTTCCTTGCGAGACAATTCCGCCTTCAGGTCAGTGATCTCTTCCTTGATCACCAGTTCAGGCTTCAGTGCAGACAGCAAAAATCTCTTCTGCAGAAAAAAAGCTTCCATTTGTCTGGCAAGATCAACAAATCTCATTGTGGCCTGCTCCATTTCTGCGCGACCCTCATCTTTATCCACAGTCAAACCACCAGATGCGCCAGTCCCATTGTTTCCTAATCCTTCGTCCTTTATCAATATGCTCAAACATTGCTGGAAATTAATAAACGGCATACATAAACCAGAGAACATCGAACTAAATTTATTTATTGTCCTGTGTGAAGAACATGATTTATCAATCGCGTCAACTTACAAACGGAATTCCGGAATTCCATGTGCCAAACCAATCTGTATTTTATCATATCTTACCTGAAACGCTTCTTCGAACTCGTCGACTAGGTTACCGTTGCTGTTGGTCGGCGTCGCCATTATATTCGCGCGATTTACGCGCAAAAACAATTGTTTCGATTTTTCGCTTGGTTCAGTATCGCGGAAATCGCATGTAAACTTTTTCCCGCTGAGGAATAATTGTGCATTATGACTGTGGAATCTTCGGGAGATCAAAGCGAAACAGATGGAATCGGCGAATTCTTCAATAAACTCTAACTCTAAACAGAAAGAAGACTGACAGCGGTCACATTTTCTGTTACCGCTTATCTGCTCTGTTCGCTAGCGCTATGTCTAGAGTGGTGCACATTAGCAACTACGTAGTCAAGTTCACGAGCGGTTTGTCGGTGTGTATGTCACACGCACATCTATGGCTGCGTGCTGTGATATTCACTGTACAGCACGGAATATTTAACAATACTCAACTCTCGCGGTGTAAGCTGTTTTAAAGAGAAAATAACGCTCATCGAGCTCATAAATTAACAAAATTCTTGTAAACACGAATGGTGGAAATCTAAATTATCTGCAAATAGATGTTACAATACAAAGACCGAATAGGGCGACAAAAGAGCCTTGGATGTGGTAGTGAAAATATGAAGTAATATATAACACTTATCAATCTTGTGAGAAAAGATGAAAAATGGAATACCATTTGTTATTTATTGTAAATATTAATATCTGTTTACTGTCCGTAAATATTATCCTGTGTATATAATATTACAAAATACAGTTACAGACATATTAATATATGTACAAAATATATTTACAGATACACATGGATATGTGTACGCACGCAAATTTTTAAAATTGTTGCGAGAGTTTACTAGCTATGCCTCTCAAGTGTCCGTAAACCTTGGAAGGCGGACTGCCTAGAATTAAATTACATATTGCTCTTCGGGCCAATTGTATATTCTGATGAGAACCAAGAATATGAATTCTGGTGTCCGCAAGGACAATTCTAGTTTTCGTCACGTTCTCAATGGTGAATTTGGTTCTTCCGCCTTTGCCCGCTAATCTTCCGATTGCTCTGGACTTATGGTCACCCTTGAGCTGTTGTCTGACATCTTGCACCTCAAACGTCTCTATAAAAAGATCATCCAAACGTAACAGAGCTAGAGCATCTTCCACCTCAAAGCCGCAAACAAACGCTTTTACAAAATCAGCTGCTTTCTGGAGATTTGCAATATCTGTAGTCTCCGGTGATGTTCTGATCTCAACGTTTCTGCTCCTTAAGTTGAAACGCACTTGTAACTTCAGATACTCAACAATAGGTGTGAATATCTTCATCCAATTTTCTTTCAGAGGTGAATACCTATGTGCTGGTATTGGTACCTATGTAAGAATGATAAATGTTTAACAATTATGTTATAAAATTATGTTTCTATAATTATAAATAAAATTTATAATATAAATGTCACAAAAAGTTTGTTATATTACCTTTCTGAATTCTCCACCTTGTACATTTTTTGCTCTTTTCTTAGCTGAATATTGCATAGTTTTTCCTTCTATACCACTGACCACTTCTACCTAAAATATAAGTAAAATATTTCTATACATTTTGCATCTGTGAGACCAAGCGACTTTAAAATCCAATATTTCCGCGAAAAATCAATATTTTTGAATTTTGTTTTTAACGTCTGAATCGAAAGTTTGAACAATTCTGCATCGATCAAAAAACAAAAAAGAAACGAATTGAAAAAATCCCTAGTTACGAAGATAGAAGCGTTGAAACCCATATCATGTTTATCCGTGAAGAATTATTATATGAATGTAATCTAATATGTAGTACCTCCATAGGAGTATCAGCTTGACGTTTTTTGGTCATATTTGTAGTTGTGCTGCTCGCCATTGTACCCGTAATCACATATGTTTCTTTCTTTAAAAGACACTGTATTACTTTGTTTTATCGCATGAAAATGTGAAACTGACCTCTTCCACGTGCTGGTGGTTTGATGCAAATATGGTTCAGAGAACCGACCACCTATTTTTTTACGTGAAGAAGAGAGCGCAAAAAGCGGGCAAAGAATAGCGTTGCACGTGGGATTGGCGGGACACTCGCTGACAGCCAATGGCTGTGAAGTGACAAAGCTTTCCGATAGGGGAGATGCGCGAAATAGACAAGTTTTCATCCAATCCGATTTCTCTTGATTAACTGTTACTTTTAAGAATCATCAAATCAATGTGAAGTGTTGACAAGACAAACCTCATCATTTTGCAACAACAAAGCGAGCTGTGTGAACGCAGCCTGAGTCGATGAAGATGACCTTTGCGCTACGCGTCTCGATGTTTGTGCTGTTCTAAATTTTCTTTCGTCATTCAAAGATTCGATAGGCGTAACAGTAAATTGTCGCATGGTAATGTCTAACGATGCTTTAGAGAGTATCTCTGTATTAAAAGTGTCAATTGGTACATAGATATGGACAGTCAGGTATGCGGAGATGGCAGGTTAATAGACGTAATTGACGAGGGCTGGCGTAAAGAGCGCCTGCCTATCGATGACATCTCGACCCCAGTAGCTGAACTGCCTGATCCCGAGAGTGACAACGGTGACTCGCACATGACACTGAAGGAATTGGAACAAAAGTGGAATAATCTTGCTTTGAGTTCTCTCAGTGACAACCATCTACACTCGCCGACACCTTTGCACAATTAAACTAGATTTTTTTCAAGAAGAATTGGTAAATATTTATAGTTTAACCACTTTTAGAAACGGAACAGAATAAACTTTTAATCTTGTGTGTAGATTTTTCAATGGCCAATGACAGCTTCAGTGGCAATCCGCCACTGCCAGCAGAAAAACTTCCGGATTGTTGGAATCAGGAAGAACGAATAAGTGCGTTATTTTCACCGTTTCGCAGTAAATCCGCAAATCCACAAGATTGGATCTCGAAGTATAAATTCTGGCATAACTTGATATATGAGTGGTTGAAGCATTCCATGCAATGCAGTTTCTCTATTGTCGATTTAAATCAAGCGTTTAAAAGGAAAGGCTGTACACCTGTTTGCCTGACTACTGTGATTGAAGAACTTCTTAGGTATTGTTACATTCATTAGATTTGGTTTTTTTCGGAAAAATTTTATTGTGACACATAAATTTTACATTTTGTTTTGCAGGAATAATGAGATAATTCAAGAGACTAATTTTTTCAAAGATCCGTGTGAAACATGGGCTGCATGGTCAGTTAATGTATTTGTAAAGAAACCAATTAGCTGGTCATTTTCTAAAGTAAGGACTTATGTAGCGGGCCAGAATACAAATGGCTCGGAAGTGAGATATGTACATTTGCGTATTGTGCAAGAATTGAGTGATGTTATTCTCTCTCTTGCCGAAGTTAAAAATAATAATGTCTTGTACCCGATCTCGGATATAATAGAATATTGTAACAGCAAAACAAAACAGCAGATCTCTGAGAATTCAGTGAGATTGGCACTGGAGTGGCTGAGACAGAAGAGGAAAGCGATTTTAAAGAAAAGTTCTGAGGATTCGAGTAGCGAATTGCTGGTTAAACTTTCCACACAAACAATAAATGAAATTACGCAAGTGGAAGAAGGGATGTACAAGCTAATGAAGCAAGAGAACAAACTGATTAAAGAAATAGAACTTCTGGAGAAAGAGAAACTCAACGTACTTAAGGAAGTCAAGTTATACTTGGCGAAAGAGCTGCGTCAAGTGGCAAAGACGCATTTGAAAAGAAAGGTGGAATTAGAAAAGACAATAGAGAGACGTGCGCAAGCTCTCGCGAATTTACGTACTCTTATCACCAACATCGAAGATGCGCATTCTAATTCGGCTGTATTCTCAGCTTACAAAACTGGATCTGACGTATTGAAGAAAATGGGAAAAGATGGATTAACGGAATACGACGTCAGAGATGTTATGGATGAAATCAATGAGGTAAATAAGATAGCATGTTGCGCATTTTATACATTTATAGCATTAAGAGAAACATTATATCTTCTTTGTTAATTACAGGCTTTACTGGAGAACAAAGAGAGAGAGTCGACTTTATCGGAGACACTGACCAATATAGAGTCTGATGCTGAATTAGAAAACGAATTAGCGGAACTGTTAAAGGAAGATGACGAAACTTTGCTTGCTACTACAGTTTTTGAATCAGAATTTGAAAACTTGGAGCAACGATTGAAGGGCTTGCAAATGGATGGTAAAAATATCTTCAGAATAGATTATTTATTGTTACGATTACATTTAATAGAAACTAATCAAGAATGTTGTTTATAGGTTTAGCTTCTTCCAACACAAATGTAACTGTGCCATCTCGTAAAAACAAGTCGTTAAAGGAGGTCGAGTATTCGTGAGTTGCAACAGCATTTCGGTAATTTTCTTTATTTAGACTTACCGTGATAACTGAAAATTTGATTTTATGTGCTCTTTTTTTTGAAAATAGCTTACGGCAACTATATTATATAATAAGAATGTTTAAACAAGCGCATGTACATATAAAAGTTAGTTGAAAATTTTTATCAAAGTGACTAAGTAATTAAAATTATAATTAAATGATTTATATTTAGTATTGCACTGTCTTTATTTTCTTATATTAGTAAGTTTTATTTTTTTTTTAATTTTTTTGTGTTAAGCTCTAAGTAATGATAAAATTAATGATTAAGTTAATGATAAAGTGAGAAAGTACATTGTCAGGAATGAGACTGATCTCAATCTTTGTCACATATACTTGAGAAAAAACTTGTTTTTAAATCTCTTCGGGTATTCCATTCAACAAAATTGCAATCAAATACAATCGCACTGTCAATACAAGTAATTATCAGTAGTACGAATATGGCACGAAGTTAACAGTCTTCTTTTCAATTCGAAGATCAATAGTATATTTTGTTAGCAAATTAAAAACAATGTTTTTTAATTATTATTATACATATATTACTTAAAACCTCTGTCTGTGCACGTGGGTTGCTGTCTTCTTTCTAATTTTAATATTACATTGTGTATAAACGAAACGTGGCTGGATACTCTTGTAAATATGGTATACAAATTGTTGTTACAACGAATGACCGCTCCTTCTTTTATCGAACCGAGAGAGGAGCTAACAACACCTTGAAGATACCACAAATCATTCATAGAAAATACTAATCCACTGCCGCTGTCACCGTCACAGGCGGAAGAACCTGAAATATTTGTATGATTTGTAATTATAAAACTGTTATGCAATATCAGTCCTGTCTTTTCTCTCTTTTTTGTTTTTACTGACCGTTCGTGTAACCCGCACAGAACTTGTCATGTGGAATAACATACTGTTCTGTATCGGCATTTTGCGCCGCAGACCTACACTGGTCGATCGAAACATACGGCACCCCCAGCGCCTGCAAGATCCCGCTGGAGTTACTAGTTGCCGATGGCCTACCGAATCCCGGAACCTTTCCTATATTGCCTTGTTTTATCACGGGCAAGTCATTGAACAAATCGATGCATATAGGAACCAGATAAGCCGACAATTCGAACGGCCTGTCAGTCTCTAATATTGCGATGTCCGATCCGTAATTTCCTCTCGATCCTATGTAAAAGCACATGTAAATATTTTTCACCTGCAAAACAAAAAAAACATATTTGAACATTTAGAACTAAAAGCGTATGGATTAGCATATGTTACATGTCCATTAAAACACCTGTCTCTTCTGAACGATGGTTTCATCGTGAGGAAAGTCGTAATCTCTGTAGAGATTTCCTGTCATTATGTGAATCTCGGTAGGACTAATTGGTCGTTTATCCTGCTCGCTGTACACACAATGGGCTGCCGTTACTAAGAGATTCTCCTTGATGATGGATGCTCCGCAAGAGTATGCCTTCGATGCACCGCGGTACAAAGAAGCGTGCCATGGGAAATCCGTGATATTAGGCAGGTAACCGCCGAAAATAAGCGGTATGTTTTTGGCAGGCAGTGTGCCGCACGCTACAACAAATATTTTCATTGGAAAATTTGTCTCGTTGCGATGAGATAGGGAAAGATGGTCAAAAACAAACAGTAGAGATAATTCACAATAACGATTATAACTGTAATGCGCGTTATCGCGAGTAATGGGATGGGAAAGAGAGAGATTGAGTTCGAATATGTAAAAAAAAGTTGTGTGAACACAATTTATTACATATACTTTGTTTGATTCAGTATAAATAATTTGTATGTATATAGCGGTAAACATACATATAAATTTATACATCGTACAACTGACCTATTGCTAAGAAATAAATAAATAAATAAATCATATTCCTCAATACTACTTTATTAAAGCTTTCATGAAGAGGTATTTCGAGTTGTAACGAAAATGTTTAATTACACAGGAGAAAGAAATATGTGAATTATCTCAATGTGTATGTAAATAGTAACTTGATGTCGAGACGTTTTTCGTACAGCACGATTATAAACTAAAAAGTATAAACACATATACAAGTGTTACATATTATTTCACAGTTTTAAGACCACACCCAAGGCTTTTCTGTATCACTATTTGATCTTGGTATTCTAATGTCTATTTCCGGATAATTTTGATTTCCGCCATTCGTGTTTATAGTAATTTTGTTACCCGAAATCTCGACAACCGTAGTGTTATTTGTGTCTGAAACGGTCTGTATCGACAGCTGAGTACCGTTAGAATAAATATTTATTGTGATCGGACCTGCAACACATCGTATAGGTTCTGGATCCCAGTTCCCGGCCTCATTACATATCACGAATGTGCTTTGCCGATCGCTCTCTCGCCGATAACTGTTTTGGCATCTCAGCGTCGCTCTGGTCCTCGGTAAAACTGGAGAATCGCACGACACCCAGTTTTCGTTATACGTGCAGTACGCTGTAGTGGACACTGAGTTCAAAGCTTCGCAGCGTATTTCTATACAAAACAAAAAAAAACATTTTTTAATGTGTTTTTGTGATCAAACTTTCATCGCAACAGTAATGATTGCAATTTTGAATTTTCAAAAATTTGTTTCGTGTGTCTTTTGATTCCAAAACTAATAAGAAAACTGTTATTTCAATACCTGTGCATTCTGGTATATTAGGCCAATGTCCTTCAAAATTACAGATTACATTGGCAGAGCCGTTAAGTTTATATCCTTCGTTACAAGAATAGATAAGATGAGAAGCTGCTGGAAGTTCTGTTCCTTCTGAAACAACGCAATTCCGTGTACTACCAAGACACAGTCTTCTATGCAACGTCCAGCGACCGTTTTGTGGCTGTGGAGGTGCTATGCAATTTGTCCGAGAAGGAATTATTGGCGGTGATTGCGTAGATGTTTGTTCTGTAGGTGGTTGTCTAGTTGGTGGTTGTCTAGTTGGTGGTCGTCTAGTTGGTGATGGTGTGATTGGTCTGTCGGACGGTCTAGACGTCCAGACTGACTCTCCGTCGCACAACTGTGGATCTTCATCTGACTCGTCGACGCAATTGATCTCTCCGTTACATCGTAGATTACGATCGATACAAGCGCCATAAGCGCAACGGAATGCCGAACATCTGTAAATAAATTGTCAGTTGTAAAACATTCACTTTTATTAATGCAGATTACATTTTAAACATTTGTTACAGATTAATTGAAATTGCATTCTTACGGCAACGATTCGCACAACGCGGACGTTTCGTCGGAGCCGTCCGCGCAATTACTGTGTCCGTCGCACACGTCGATATCGTAAATACATTGTCCGGTGTTGCATCTGAACTGACCGGATCTACATCGCGAAGAAGAACTTCCCGGTCGACTGTCGGTTTTCGTGGTGTTGCATTGAGGCAGTGTTTCGTCGCTGTTGTCAACGCAGTCTTGAACACCGTTGCAGATCGCGTTTCCGTTTACACACGCACCGTAATTGCAACGGAATGCGTAGGTAGGACATAGAATTTCCGTTTTCGTACATTCGCTCTGCGTTTCGTCGGACCCATCTCTACAGTTCGCCTTGCCGTCGCATAACAAATCGCCCGCTATACACTGTCCGTTGCGGCATCGAAATCTCTCCAACCTGTTTCAAAACAATGAGCCTGTATTACGCATTGTGACTCACTATATACAACATACACGTGCGAAACAAAAAAAAAAAAAAAATACTTACCCACAATTGTTACTTTGTGCATATCCAGAAGCAATACACACTGTGGCAAAAAATCCAAGCAAAATCTTATTTTACTATAAAAATCGAATCGACTTGTTTTTCTACATTATTTCTAAGAGGTGAAAAAGCAAAGTTAATATTCCGTAGAATTTTTTTCTGCTTGCGTATTTTTTAACGCGCGCACACAAGAGAATTTATCACGTACGAAAAACAATCGATTATGAAAGCAATTAGGTGATAATTATAATTGATTGTTCGCGTGAAGCAACTAGCAATAAAAAAATCTTTAATAATGATAGAAAGAAAAGCTTTGCGTATACGTGGAAATATAAGCGTCGTAATATTCGTGTAATATTATCTTCATTTATTATCAACCAATACGTAAGCAAGATAGATTCTCTGCTCGAGTTCAAGGCCAAGCAAACTGGTTTCTGAAACTGGCTAAGATTTTACGAATGCTTCAAACGGAGAGAGTACGCTGTTATGTGCGTATTAGTAAGTTAAAAGACATCTCGAGATAAATATTTGATTTTTTTCTATGAACATGCTTGTTTAACGATCTTGTTTTTTTTTTTTTTGAGAAACTGAGATAAATCAGAGATAGTTAATGGACGTGAAAAAATAACACATCGATGACGCTAATGAAAAATAACTGCATTTCCTTAGCAAAAACAAACCATTTTTCCTACATTTTTTTACACACGCATATTTTTCACAAAAACATCCTCGTGAAATGAAATTCCGTTGTGATTAATAATTCCTCTGAGAAAATTTCTCCTTGCAATTGTTTTTTCACTTGTAATGAGAATCTTACTTGCTGCGAATTCGTCGACATAAATATGCAATATCTGACAATTGCGGTACAGTAGTAATGTGTATAATACCGTAAAGAAGAACGATGTGTGTTACACTTCTCATAATACTGGAGAAATGTGTCTGCTGTCGCTATTCGTTTCTTTAAAACTCGTCGTTCAATCTCTCTCACTGTTCATCGTGTAGATATGACTCTCACTCCTATCCACTATATATACCGGTCGCCACAAGACTGGAATTACCCAATGAACCCAAGCGTGCGCGTCATCTCCTCGTGTGTGTATGTACGGGGAAAGCCGTGTGTATTGAATTCACACATTTGTAAAGTCAGTTACTTATACAATAAAATCAACAGGATTCAATATAGCTGATAGTGCATATACTCGCACATTCTTAGTTCAAAGAAAACTACGAATACTTGAAACGTTGTTTGTTGTATCAAAGCGAAAGAGATGGCATAGTCATTTTAAAAAGTTACGTAATCGCAATAACGTAAAATATTAATAATTGGTATCCGCGTGATGAACAGAAAAATTTGCGAAATAATGTAAAACTGATATTGAATGTTGTTTTTTTTAATATTTCTTAACGTAACACAGAGCTATGTACTTTACACGATACACCTCAATGTTATTGTCCATTTTCTTGCTGTTGCACGTCGTCGTCTTCCTCAGGCATTTCCGGTTGACAATTAAATGTGTAAAATGGCAAGTTTGCCACCCATTTTAATGTCCTGCACGCAAAATTGGTTAAGGCAAATAAATGCTGAAATAAAATGATCTGCTAAAAAAAAGATTCAATCGAAAAGGATACGTTTGTTCTGAAGTCTCGGTGTCCACTATATACGGTAAAATGTAATCTTTCTGAAACTTTTCTACTTCTTCTTCGCACTCTTCCCAGTCTAACGTCTCGTGAAGACCGTCTTTGCCGTATCTCTTATCGTAACTCTCGTAATGCACCTGTTGATTTATCTTATGTTTCTTATAGTTTTAGAAAAACTTAATTTATATAAGTACTTAACTATATCAAATTCTTTTCCAATTTTCTTAACGGTTTGATGTGTGAAAAAAGAACGACGTAATCAACATATTTCTTACGTGACACAAGCACAGTCCTAAGCTAGGTGCAATTGCTATATCCATCTTTTTTTTGGTGTCAAATGCCAAATTGAGTGTCTCTTCGGACACGATGTTCCTTGCAATCGCGACCGCAAACGCGACCATCTTTCGGATTTGATGCAGCATGAAACTTTGTCCTTTGATCTCCAGCACAACGAACTCCACGTTGTTCGAAACGAATGTTTTCGCACAGCGAAAGCTCATAATGTATCGTTTCGCACGTGGATCCAGTGGTTTTCTGAACAAAATGAGATATATCGGTTGTAGACACTTGAGCAAACACAAATAACAATGTCGGTTTACTTACACTTTCGATGTAAAATTGTGAAAATTACGAGTGCCTTCCATTAGCTTCAGTATCGAATTCAATCGGTCTAAGGATTCAGGAGATAATCTATAATCGGTATACGGTTTTCCATCGATCGTCGATAGCTGCTGGATCCTCTCGTCCTCGTTAACGTCTTCTCCGACTTTTAACAAACTCGGATCTTCCGGCACAAATGCGAACGAAGGAATGACGTATCTGTAAGTTCGCGCGTCACACTGATTTTTGCTATTAAAATTTTTCGTCACTCTCTTTATTCCAAACACACGAATCACATCGGGTAGAAAACTATTTATCACCGCTGTATCGGGATTTTCCGCTGCAATCAATACATTTGATATAACGCAAATAATGTGTAAATTGTTAATTTAATGCCACATAAAAACTATATATATTAATAATCAATCTTACGTAATTTTAGTGAGACAATTTGTCTAATAGCAGATACTCCTTTGTCTGTGCGAGCAGCTCTTTGAAACTTGATTGAACGTATGTCCTTGAAATGCTCTTCGGTTATTAAGTCTGCCTTCAACAGAGCTACAACCAAGTCTTCCTCAATAGTCTTCATACCAGGATTTCTTTGCATTCCATAGTAATCTTTACCGAGATAACCCAATAGAATAGCATGATTTTTTCTCTTGATTCTTTGCAGTTTTTCCGCTTCTGCATCTGTTTCTACCTTTTGTACTTTTACATTGATCTCAGTGTTATCATCTAATATAGATCTCTTCTTTTCATTCGTAGTGTTTAACTCAGATTCAACAATAGGATTCACTGTCATTGACATGGTTCTGCAACTGCTATCTAAAATTAAAATTTTGTAGAATTGTGAGTATTGAAGGATATCAAAATTGACCTTGTTAATTGAAATATGTTAAAAATGAATGTAAAAAAACACATCTATATGTACTTCTATTTTTAATAACCTTCTATTTTTAATAACCCAAATTCTTATAAGTCTCTTGCATAAGAAAATCATTTTATGCAAAAAATGTTTGTTACAATATTTATCGCGTCTAATTATATTTTACATACCTAAGTGAAATTTTACGCAACAAATTGTAGACCTGATGCAGTGTCTTATCTTGTACAACATTGGCACTTTTTCATTCGATGATTTTATTTTTCAAATACGTCTTATGTTAAAATTCGGATCGGATTTCTTCCTACTATGTTTAACAATTATTAAAAAATTATATGTTTATAATGTCACACTTTAAAAAGCATTTTTACATATGTTTACATGCTCGTGTGAAGTGTGAGGTTATTTCATGTGTGCCGACAGCGTGTTTAAAGGCTGATGTCCATGACGTTAAAAGTCGCTTCGAGATCTCGATTGGAACAAAAACCGACCAATCGCACTCGAACGATTTGGCCAATCGATTAATACGACTGGCCGACTCTCTTTCTGTCCGTCATCACGAATCGATTTTCATTTGTGAAAACAGCGCTTTAATTCGGTATTTGTTTACTTGTCTCCCGTAAGGAAGCTTTGCTCTTTAAACACGATATTTTCAAACAGAAAAACGGGATATATTGAAATTATCGCTGAACCAAATAATAATTCAAATATGTTGAGACCCAAGAAATGTACGGAAAGAGATATATCGATGCTGCTTGAGATAAATTCGGATTCTGAGGCAGATGAGTGCGATCAATCTTATCTGCCGCAAGAAAGTTCCTCAGAGTCTTCAGAGAACTCCGAAATTTTCGAAAATAACAGACAATTGTTATTGCGAACGAATACAATGCGTAAGGAACAAGTTCCTTTGAGACTCAAGTTGAGACGTTCCACGGAACAAAGCGCATACAAGATAGATACTGAATCGGAAGACGAGAGACCGAGAAGATCAACTAGAAGCACGAGATATCGTTCGCAAGATGAGAATCAGATGCCACGTAAAGGCAAGAGAATGATACACGTACCTAAACGATATTCGGATTACACGGAATGTTACACTCTTAATGGAAAAGAATCTGTCTTACAAAGAGAACAGGTCAATTACAATGAAAAGGAGTTGCTACTGGCTTCTTTGGATAACAGAAATAGAAGGAAAACAGATATCAACAAACATCCAAAGGATGAAGAGAATAATGACTTTGATTCAGATTGTGTTTGTATTGATGTAATTTCAAAGACAGCTGTGATAAATACAAATACGCCTTTGAAAGGTAAGAAACGGAGCGTTTCTCCTGTAGAAGATATTGCCAATGACACTCCTTCTAAAGTTTTTAGAACCAGATCTTTGAGACGTTCAACAGTAGATAAGGAAGTTAAAAAGGATAATATACAACTTGAGAATTATACACATCCTGATTTGAGAATAATGAAAGAGTCACCAATTGATACTCCTAGAAGAAAACTAAGATTCAAAGAGAAGGACAAAATTGATGAGATAGAGGATATATGTGAAGTTGCCAAAGAAAAGTTGTCAATAAAAACCAAAAACATTAACAAAGACACAAAGAATACCACAGAAGAATTATTAGCAGAGAGTAATGTGAGTACTCCAAAAACTCATCGTGCGTCAAAATGCAATTCTGTAAAGATGAGAACTGAAGCTCTGGCTAGATCGTCTACACCTTTGCAAGAAGCCAGAACTCCTAAATCCTGTCGCACATTGAAGCATAGTACTTTAACGCCATCCATGAAGATGAGAACTGAAGCCCTGGCTAAACCATCAACACCCTTGCAAGAAGCCAGAAACAGATTGCATGTTAGTATAGTACCAAAGTCACTGCCATGCAGAGAGGAAGAGTTTAACAATATTTACACATTTTTGGAAAGCAAGCTAATGGATAACAGTGGAGGGTAAGTTCATTATTTATTTTCAAATCTATTCACTGTCTATATGTTACAAATAGTTGCAATACCGTTACATTACGAATATTCGCAGATGCATTTACATAAGCGGTGTCCCAGGTACAGGTAAAACTGCTACTGTAAATGAGGTTGTAAAGTGTCTGCAGAAATCCGTAAAGAAGGGTAAATTAAATAACTTTGATTTCGTTGAAATTAACGGCATGAAATTGTCCGAGCCTAGGCAAGCATATGTGCAAATTCTGAAACAGCTGTCCGGAACGACCTTAACGTGGGAACAAGCGCACAATGCGCTTGAAAAGAGATTCACCAGCAAGGCTAAAAATCGGCCGATGACGTTGTTACTTGTAGATGAGGTACACATCTTTTGTTAATATATTTGTGTTAATATTTTTGTTAATATATTTGTGTTAATCTTTTTGTTTATAATTGTATTAATGTATTTTTATTTTGTAGTTTATTATTTTCGTTGCGTTACAATTTTTGTTTTTCATTTTGATTTTGTAGCTTGATTTGTTGTGTACAAAACGACAAGATGTTATTTATAATCTTTTGGATTGGCCTACAAAGGCGTGTGCTCGCTTAGTAGTCATTACTATCGCCAATACTATGGATCTTCCAGAGAGAGTTCTAATGGGTAGAATCACGTCGCGATTAGGGCTTACGCGGGTAACTTTCCAACCGTACAGTCACGCACAGTTGCAAGAGATAGTGGTGACCAGACTTCAAGATGTAGACATTTTCAAAAGTGAAGCTATACAATTAATTGCGCGGTGAGCATGTTTAAATTTCATATATGTATGTATATACAATGTATATTTTAATTTATGTGTATGTGTGTGTGTGTATTAGTAAGGTATCCGCGGTATCTGGCGATGCCCGCCGCGCTCTGGACATTTGTCGTCGAACGGCGGAAATCGCCGAGACACGTGGCAGAGATACGGTAACGATACAGGATGTGAACGAAGCTCTGTCGGAGATGATAACGAATCCGAAGATTCAAGCGATACAGCATTGCTCGAAGTTCGAGCAACTTTTTCTGCAGGCCGTGTACGCGGAGGTCACTCGCACCGGCGTCGAGGAAGTTTCCTTTCTGAATGTTTACAGACAGCTCGAATTTCTGTGTACCTTTGACGGTTCGTGTCGCAGAAAAACAATGTTATCGTATTCAAATGTACATGCAAACAGTTCCACGTTGTAACTTCCCGTTCTTTTTTTTAGGTCACGAAAAACCCAATATCACCCAGGCGCTCGATATCTGTGCGAAATTGGGTGACTACAGGCTGTTGATATGCGATTATTCGGGTAGCGACATACATCAAAGAATTTTATTGAATGTGTCGAAAGATGACATACACTATGCGCTTCAAACAGATCTAAAAGAGAAAGCAGATCTAAAGAGAAAAAAGCGATAATATCAAGACCGGATAAATATATTCTTAACTTATTGTTAGTTTTTTTTTATTGCGAAGTACGTGTATGTTTGCGTGTGTGTGTTTTTATACAAGTTAGTTATTGACTATATTTTATGATTCACGACCGTTTTACTCAACTACATTTTGTACGAAATACATTATGAAATAAACGAGAACATAATGTATTTCATTATGTAATGATATAATTTTTTTTAACAACATGAGATGATACAGCAACACAAATATGACGCAAGAGTCGTGTCTGTATACACATATCCCGGAACACATACAGAAACGTGTCATCTGCCAGACAAATATATTCAAAAATATTGAACTCTCTATACTATATGTAGTCAATCTATTATTGGAAAAATTACACAACTGAGGTCTCCGAGTAAAAACTATAACTTCCTTCATTACCTAACAGCAGTTCAAGGTAGTAATATTCTTCAGTCTGTATTCTGCAAAAGTAACGTCAGTTTTTGTGTTTTTTTTTTAATAATAAATGAGAGAAAGTACACAATTATTTGTAACATGTACGTAGAAAGGGATTTACAAGTAATGAATAATGATAATATCGAAGAAAATATTCTTTCGTTATATAATGCTCAAAAATGGCAAGAGATCGCCGCTTTATCGTCGACGGCGAAAAATCTCCGAACTTGCAGACTGTCATGGGTACTGCCCGATATAAACGATCTGCACTGGATAAACGATGTAGTGCGAAAATACAATTTATTGGGAATCGCAAGTGTCGGTTGCGGCTGCGGATTGTTGGAATGGTTGCTGGAGAAATATTCGGGTAAGTTTTTAAGACAGATTGGGATGTATCTTCTCAATACGCTCAGACACGGTGTGTGACGCTAGTTATAAATTATTTTTAAGGACTAGATATCCTGGGAATAGAATTGGATAGTTCTTGGTGGAACAGCAAGTACTCGCCTCCGCAATTCCTAAAGAACATCATTTTCATTGAGAATGAGCAAACGAATTTTTCAGTACCAAAACGATACGCCATGTTATTTTGTTATTTCAATAACAGCGATGCATTCTGCAAATATATAGAAAACTACAGGGGCAATTTGATCCTCGTCATCGGTCCCGTGCAAGGACACAATTGTATCACAGATCCACTGCCTTTTGACAAAAAGTTCGAAAAGTACAATTGGAAATTGATAAAGGAAAAGAGACTTGTATATTCCAACAATTGCATAACCGCATATAGTAAATAAAAAATATTCATTTGTCATTGCAGATAAGTGCAATGTATTTTTTTTTTTGTGTAATATACATACAATACAAATATCTAATATTAAATTTACATGTATCATCAAGTTTATGTTTGTGCAGTCGTCGTACTGCTCGGTGCGTCCTGTTTTTCTTCCACTAACGTAGATTCCACAGCAGCTGGATCAGTGGATTTTGGAGTGGGTTTCTCTTTCGGTAAAACATACGTGCCTTCCGCCACATCCGTTGGAGTCATCCAGGTCGGTATGATCTTCCCGTGAATTCGCCAACAACCGTACTCGTTAGCTAAATGCTTTTCGAATACTATGTATTCCAACACGTCCTTTCTTAAAATCTCGCTTCCCTGCATCAAGCGACCGAATCTGTCGTAAATAGCTAATAGCTGTAGAAGAAAAACAACTTCATGTAAAAATCGTTAATGTCGTAAATGAAAGACCAAATTGTAGAGAATAAAATTATTGAAACCTGTTGCGTGTGAAATCGAACAGTGAGTTGCGCGAAAACGTTCTCTTTCGAGATTATGTCCGTAGTTCTTGCGTGAACAAGACGAGCCGGTTCCAAAGACTCTAAGAACTTCCAGTGTACAGTTTTGTTCATCATATTGTGTGTTATTTTCTAAAAGTATAGTATATTTTTGAGAATAACATGATGTGTGTAAATTTAACTTCAGGATTTCTAGCAATGATGCAAAGTTAATCGAAACTTACAGGAAGCGCTGTTTCGGTGACATACTGCATTAATTTCTCCTCATCTTTGCTATAAAAAGAATTTAAGTAACATTTTACTTTCATTTTTCAATCTTTTCATATCTTAAAAGTGTTACTACTCAGTGGGCTTATAATATACAAGTAGAGTTTTCTTACGCAGCTAAAGCTTCATGTGCTTTTTTATAGATATCCAAGGCCTCATCTAAAAAAAATGATGTTTTGAACATATCGTCGAACGTTTTAATTTTTCTAATAGCCAGTAAAGATTTGCTCTTTTTTTCCAAAAATTCGTACTTTTGTTTCGCTCCCTGTATTTCAATAATAAGAAATAGTTTTAGTTTTATATCAATATATAATGTTATATATATTAAAATTAGCATGAACCAAACTAAAGAAAGATAAATCTTATATTTTATTTAAAAAAAAATTAGTCTTGTGTCATATAAGAAATTATACCACTCACAGAATTCTGACATCAAAAAGAAAATAAATACCTCTTTGGTGATAGCAGAATATTTTCCGTCTCCTTCAGGAGCAACATAAGATTCAAAAATTATAGGAGTGCAACTAATATATGTCATTCTTTCTCTCCAAGGTTTTTGTGGAATAAATCCAAATTCTTTTATATGTGATCGCATTTGTTCCTTCTCGAATTCAGCAGAATCTTTTTTATCTTCGAAATCCGGAAGTTTAATTTTAATAACTTTCAATCTCCTCAACTTTTTAAACTTCGGATTCCAGTGCTTACGGATATACCTGACTTGTGTACAGTCGTAGGGACAGGTAATAGCACCGGACAATGCTGGTAAATTGCTCTGAAATAGTTTTCGAGATTTTTAATATTAAACTTCTTTCTGTTAAAGTCGAATAAATGCTTTTTATTTTATGCAACAAATATCAAATTATCTTCACATGTAGAATACTCTTTACAATCTTCTATTAACCTAACCTACCTGCATAAATTTTCCATAACAAAGTATCGGGCTTATTAATTTCAACATCTTTGAAAATTATTTACTTTAACCTGTTCCTTCTGGATTTTTTAATAAAATTGTATTCAATCGGTTTCTTTTTACGCGTAGAACATAAGTAAAATAGTGTCACTGTCCCGCACCGACTGTTTTAAGGTCAGGATAGGTTGGATTAAGTTAGGAAATCTGTCATGTGCGGCAGAAATCTGCGCATGCGCTGTAATTTAACGCAAAGCGCTAAACTTAGAAATACAGATTTGTGTTCGAACTTTCAACCATATCCATAGTGCTTCAAAGCTACTCATCAAATATATGTATACAAATAACAGTTTTTTTTACTAGATGTTTATGTAAACTATAATATACACAATCAATTTACAAAATATTGAAGGAATTATGCTTTTTGTACACATGAGTCTTGTTGATTTGACGTTGATTCATCAGTATCATTTGACAATTTATCTTGTGTTGTGTTCAAATGCTGAGCTTTGAATAATTCAATAAGTTTTTCCGTAGCTGTAGGACCAAGTTTAACAGCTGTACCAAGTGTTTTCTGCAAAAAGGAAGAACACAACACATAACTACAATGTTCAGGTGTTTAAATAAAAACATGAGGATCAATGAAGATCTCATCATAAATATTAGTTACATTAGGATAGTGTTCCAGGTTCAACTTCGGGTCTTTGAAGGTAAATGGTGTCCATGGGCCTTGGATTGACGGAAATTCTGTGTGCCACAATTTGCGGAATCTCATAGAGGGAGTATCATGAATCTGTGTACGTAGCAGTTCCATCCATTTGACAATATCTTCCTGACTGTAATGAGCAACGCACATCCACTGTTTGTTGCCATTTACTAAATAAAAACAAATGTTATTTCAGTATAATGTAATGTTTACAATATTATCTACAAGAGTACACATACAATATTCAGCAACTATAACTGGCGCTCTGTGTCTTCTCGGCTTAGTGTAAACGACCACTCCTGGATTTTCTCTCGCATAATCAACTAAATCGTGCTCTATAAAGCCTCTGTGAAAAAAAATGTATTTTTAATTCAAAATTTTCTTATCGCGTACACTGATACAACTGTGTTTTATTGTCACCTCATTCCTCTGCTTGAACCATTGGTTTTGCAAAATTTCAAAGTTACTCTCTGCAGCTGACAAACGTAGCGTCCGATCCCGAGACCGAAAGGTGCTCGCGGAAATGTCGATTTTATAAACAAGCTTTTGTTCGACATGATATTTCGCTCGTGCAAATAATTATAATTTACAACGGACAACAAATAACAATTGATACAATGCGCTCGTCGCTGCACCGACTGCACTCTACTGCTTTCGACGAGGACACACTGCGAACAGCGCCCACTGGGGGTTTGCGAGGCCGAATTATTGTTTTCACTTCGATCGGCCATGAAACAATTTTCTCGACCAATCAAAGAAGTTGTTGTCGATGCGTCAGCAAGCGCAAGTGTTGCCACTTCCGCTCTTGCGGATTCTTTTTATCCGCGATCGAAGGATCGTGCGTACGAGACTTCGATGCAGGCAATATTGTAAGAGAGATTTGAGATGGTAAGAAATCATTCTCTTATTTGCAAATGTACGCATTCTTTTGTGTGTTATTTTTTTCTCTGTCGATTTCGTATCTTTCTATATCTATTTCTCGATTTTTCCGTTTCGAAAAATGTGAGTCCTCCCCGCGACCACGTTGCGATAATCTAACCTTTCACCGCATCGTTCGTAAGATTTTCCCTCGATAAATATGTCCTTAAGAAATATATAATATATCTTCCGCATGTGCTTCATCCCGTTATGGGATTTGAGACAATGTTCTTTGTACGAAGGTGTGTATGAGATGAATGAAATTTCGCAATTAAATATGTATCTTATGCTTCTCGAAAACTGGATGTGCGAACAGTATGTCCGGTGGAGTATCCGCCATTACGATCGGCATCTCCCGTGCACGAATCCACACATTTACTGACTGGAATGTGTACATGTTTATTAATAAACATATAAATTGAAAATATAATTTAATTAGTAGAAATATAAAATTAAATATTTACTAGTGAATACTATTCATATTTTGACATACAACAAAATATTTGAAAAATTTCTTATAATTTTATTGTTTTGTGAAGTTTGCTTCGTAAAAGTACATGAAAGGTAAATTGCTGTAACTTATTTTTTTAGTCGTTATCAACAGCTCGACCTCTTGTCACGGTGTATACCGACAAGAACAAGGCAACACCTGATGTACTGTCTTTGCCAGCTGTCTTCAAAGCTCCGGTTCGACCTGATATCGTGAATGTTGTTCACCAGTTAATCTCTACTAATAAGAGACAACCGTACTGTGTTTCCAAGGAGGCTGGTAAGTAAATTTTTTTATTTTAATTTCAAGTATAATTTGTTTATTGCCTGTAAGATTTTTAAAATATAGCTTCTGTTTCTCAGGTCATCAAACCTCTGCGGAATCATGGGGTACTGGACGTGCTGTGGCGCGTATCCCCCGTGTACGTGGCGGTGGTACTCATCGGTCTGGTCAGGGTGCGTTTGGTAACATGTGTCGAGGTGGACGCATGTTTGCACCCACCAAGCCCTGGCGCCGATGGCATCATCATGTCAATGTGAATCAGAAACGTTATGCTCTTGTGTCAGCCATTGCTGCATCTGGCGTTCCTGCATTAGTGCAGTCTAAAGGTACGTACAAGAATTAAATGCCGATATGCAAAATAACATAATTTTTATTACATAAATGTTTATTTGTCTCTTTATGTCGTAGGACACTTGATTCAAGAGGTTCCTGAGTTTCCATTGGTCGTCACCGATAAAATTCAGGAATATACGAAAACTAAACAAGCTGTCATCTTTTTAAGACGTATCAAAGCGTGGAATGATATTCAAAAGGTTTGTTTTTAATTGTTATGTAGATGTATGCACCGATAAAATGTCCACATCCTTGCTAAACAAGTTTAGTTCGGATGTTCCTAACAGGTGCTAGAAAAATATGATATTCAGGCGTTCTTGTCTAGTCGATTTACATTCGCTAGCAAGGGTATGAATCATCAAACAATTGTTTTAATGCGTAAATTATATTTGTGTATATACATCTTTTGCAATTCGTTAAAATTAGGATAATCTTTTTATTTTTATTATAGTTATTTGAACAAATCAAAATACATTTGTATGTTTATTGATGTTAGGTGTACAAATCCAAACGGTTCCGCGCTGGTAAAGGTAAAATGCGAAATCGCCGACATATTCAGCGACGTGGACCTTTGATCGTGTACGGTCAAGATCAGGTAATTGTAGTTTTCTTTGACAATTATAGACGCGCAAAATTATATATTTGTCACGTGTCAAAAATAACAAAAGATTGATATTCGTAAATCACGTGTTTACAACGAATGATTTTATTTTAGGGCATCCGCAAAGCATTCCGCAATATCCCTGGCGTTGATTTGATGAACATCAACAAGATGAATCTGTTAAAATTGGCACCCGGAGGTCATGTTGGACGATTTGTAATCTGGACTCAATCTGCCTTCGAACAACTGGACGCGCTTTATGGAACCTGGCGTAAAGAATCACAATTAAAGAAAGGCTATAACTTGCCATTCCCGAAGATGGCGAATACAGATTTGACCAGACTCCTCAAATCTGAAGAGATCCGCAAAGTCTTGAGAGCTCCAAGGTTATTAACACGAAACATTATTATCTTTTATTGATATAGATGAGAGAAGAATTAATTATTTTATATACTTATGGTTGATGTTGCAATTTCCTGTTGTTATTGTGAAAGTTTTACGGTTCACTCAAGGAGAAATAATACAATTGCAGGAAGAAGGTGGTGCGCAGAGTAAAGAAATTAAATCCGTTGACCAACACCAAGGCTATGCTGCGACTCAATCCGTACGCAGCGGTTTTGAGACGCGCCGCTATCTTGAATGACCAGAGACGGAAACTTGAGAGGGAGCGTTTGCTCGCTGCAAAACGAGGCGTAAGTACAAGAAAGAGTTCATGTGTCATATGTAATAACAGTTTTTTGTAGTTGAGGATTTCTTTTTACTGAGTAATCTATTTTACGTGTTGCAGATTGAATTGCCTAAAGATTCAGTTGCGGCGAAAGCTCTCGCGCTCCGGGTGAAGAGGAAAACACACTTGATTAAAGCTACTCTGAGCAAAGGTTTGGCAGCCGCGAAAAAGGCTCCGGCGACAGACCAGGCTGCGGCCGAGCTTAAAGCTAAACGAAGAGCTAAAAGAGAAACAAAGAGGCTTAACAAACTAGCGAAAGGCCCACAGCTCGTGAAACCTGTGAAAACTGCAAAATCCGCGAAACTTGCGAAATCCACAAAAGGTGCGAAGAGCGCAAAAAGTGACGCCCCTAAGCCTCAAGTTGAAGAAACAAAGTGAACAAGCGTGACTTGAATGTTATCACATTGTTTCTATATAAATAAAAATGGAAAAAATTGTAATTGCCCTAGTTGTCTTTCTACTCGCACACGCACAATCTTAGACTTTGTTCTTCATTGTCTTGTTAGTGACAAAATCGAAGTCATTTTTGCATCAACTATATGTTCTTTTGCATAAATAGCAATTTTAAATTTTGTTTTGATCTTCATTTATTTAATACATAAAAGTAAATAAATGAAGGATTGTAAGACAAATTTGATGTCGACTACATAAACACGCAGAAAAAAAAACCGACAGAATCTATCGCAAATAATGAAAAAACAACGTGCAAAATGTTGCCGTTCAACGTGCTTTCCAATTAGCGACACAAGTCACAGGAGTCGTTCTGTCCTTGTTCAATATTCTGTGACAAACAGACATAATGACCCTTGTGTCGACTTGTGTCGCTAATTGGAAAGCACCAGTTGATGACTACTGCAATTATTAGAAGATTGCGTTTTCCTCATAAAATTCCAATGGTCTCACGCATACAACGTACACAGTTATTCCCCCGACACGCACACACACACTACGTACAGAAACGTTATTCTATTTATCCCTCCTCTACATCCCATTATATCCGATCGCTTGACCTTCTCCTTCGCAGCATTTTCCTTTCTCTCTCTCTCGGACTCGTTGTCGCGCTCTCTTTTATTCTTTCTCGCGCACTTCGAGTCCTGAATGCGTCAGAGCGCAGCTACCGCTCCGTCCGGCAGTGAGTCGGTCTACGTCTAACTTCAGAGAAAATTTTCAGTATCGTGGCAGCTCTTACTGGCGAGACTACGCAGTGCGATAAACACAACGAACGGTGTACAAAAACTAGCAAGTAAGCGATGACCAATAACGCCACAAGTAATTTTTACACTTCCGCATAAAGACGAATTCACGACGACCTTCTTTGTTACAACGCATTTTGGCGCGTGACGTTCACAAAAGTTCACTGTTTTCATATTTTGTTTCGAAACATTCGGCAGTAATGTCATTTAATAATGTAAGAAATAGTGAATTGATGATTTTTACACTTTTCATAACATATTTTACAGAGTATATTGTGTTTATGTCGCAAAATGGAGCGTGCAGCGTTTTTATATGATTTTTCTTGGAAAGGATTTCGCAAACCGTGTAAAAATAATCTTCTTTCGCGATCGATCGCAATTCTTCTCGAAAGAAGATCGTGACATTTATAATAAATTGTCGAGTTTTGGCGATTTGTTCTAGTAATAGTCATCATCAGCTATCAAATGATTGTTTTATAACGTGTATGTTACAATACATGTGCGTGTGTATGTACGTGTCTTTATTAATCTCCCTCTTCGATGACGATACTGCGTCACGTTTCGATCCAAGGATAGCAACATACGCGAGATTATACCGAGAGTGCCAAATATGATATTCGGATTCCCTTCGTGAACTTTCCAAGATTTTAATCGCAGTAACATTCGTGAATTTTACATTGTTAAAGTCAGATAAAAAAAAAACAATCGTACAAAATCATAAGTTTCATTTACAGAGTTTACTTACTGGTATATATTTATTCATATAGCGCACTAATGTTTGTTAATATTTTTTGAAGTGTTTCTCTTTAAAAATTTTCATTAAACAATATTTAATGTCCATTTGTGAGGGCTTATGATAAAAATATTCTGAAGAAACACTAACTTTAGACACAAATATTAAAATTGACATAAACTGACTCTACAGATACTGACGACGATAAGTCAGATTGCAGATTTCATTGCATCATTTTTCTACGTATATATTTATAAAGTTTATTCGTTTTGTGTTCGCAGAAGATGTTTTTGCGCACAAGTTTTGGCGTTCTTCTCGGAACGCTGATGATAGTTGCCATCGTGCCGCATGCGGCGTCTTACAATAGTAAGCAATAAACTATAATACGTTTATATTATTATACAGCGCTTTTGCATGAATCAATAAAATTGTAAAATTGCTCTGATGAATCTAAAAACATTTTGTGTAAAACTTCCAGCGATAATAAATTATTTAAATATAAAAGAAAAATGTAATTAATATAAAAATAAGGAAACTATATCGTCTTTTGTTTTTCTTTAACATTTAGAATATGGAAGAACTTGTCAGGACATCGGCTGTCGCAGCGACGAGACATGCGTGATGGCTGAAGACCCTTGCAACGGCTATTCAGACAAATGCGGACGATACCCGACCTGCCAAAAGATAAGTGGTAAGAAATAATTGCACGAACTAATTGATTTTAATACACTTTCGAATCTGTAGCAAATTAAAAATTTGTTTTATTGCATCTGTGTTAATTTTGCAAATAAGTAGTCGATTCCGATATTTTTGTAAATACATATCATTTAAGAGTATTTAAAAAATACATGTTATGTTATTTTCCTCGATGTTTAAAAACTATTTGCAGACGCAAGTTGTACTTCGATGGTTTGCGGACAGAACGAATATTGCAAGAGCGAAAATGGTGCGCCAAAATGCGTGAGGAAGTCTACGGGAATAGGTAAGTTTTTATCAACAGTCAGTTTTTTTTTTTTTTTTTTTATATCGGACGCACATAGTACTCGACACATTGCGAGCATGAAGATACAAAACTCTTGAAAGACGCACGAGAAAGATGCATGACAAAAGTTCGGATAAATGGAAACAAATTAGTTGAGATCAAGTATCAAAAGATCAAAAGTTTCGTGCTCGTAAAAAAGATGTTTTCTCGCATAATCATGATGGGAATTTTTATTTTTTTTTTCCATGCATTTCATAGCATGTACAGAATTGTTGGTATGAAAACGGAGCATGATTTCTGAAAATGATGGAAAATCGCATTTTACATCACTGAACACATATTTTTCTTTATTTTGTATTCAACCCCGCTGGGTATTTGTGCTGTTCTCGAAGAGATTTATTGTTTTACAATACTACACTGTATTCTTCATATAGAACGAAACTTGTTTTTTTTATTTACTATTTCTTCGACAATCATGTGTGCGGAAACACATCAACACACGGAATATTGTCTTGACGCACAACTCCGTTTCTCTTCCGTTTTTCTCTGCATCTTGCAATGTTTCGTGTAGAACTCAGTAAAGTTTGCACTCGCAACGTCGCATAAGCACACGAAGCCAAGAGTCAGCATCCTTGCAGGCTACGAATCAGCGGGTGTTTCTTACGTGAACGGCGAGCGAGTGAGCGGAAATAACGCAAATCCGTACGCGAACGCTAACGCACCACCGATGCCGGCGAATCCAGTCAGCAACGACGGCGGATATCATCGATCGTCATCTTCCGGAGGCAGCTTGGGGTATCCGCCGTATCCCAGCAATAGCGGCTCTTCCGCAAATGGATATCCGCCTCCGCCGCAATCAAACAATCAGGCCGGCCGTCAACACGACCTGGGATATCCTCCGTATCCGACGCAGAACAGAATGCCTGTACCTGGACAACCAGCAGCGTATCCCAACTATCCGCAATACCCGCAACCCGCCGGATATCCTCAGCAATATCCACCCTCAAACAATTATCCGCAGCAGTATCCGGGATATCAGAACTACCCTTATCAGAATTATCCGAATCAGCGTGGACACTACAACTCGAATTCGATCTATCGCAGAAATGCCGCGTCTACTGGAACCGTCGCCTCCGTGATTCTCGTCGTGATCTCGGAATTGTTTCTTTCCTTTGTGAATCGTGTCGTTCGGTGGTGATCAGTAATTGAAAAATCAACATCGTGTTTTATAAATATGTCGTGTACATATATGGTTTTTATTATGATATTGTTGCATCTTCTCGTTTCTGGAACGCAAACTACGAAACTGTTTTGTCGAAACGAAAGTACCAAGTAAATCTGTGCGTACGGATATCTTATATGATACACGAGTCTAAGCGCGAGTAATGTTTTCCACAAATCATGATTTTTATGACATTTGTTTTTTACATTTATCGTTCTACGAATAAGTTACAAAACACTTTACGTAATTTCCCACGAACAAATAATTATTACATAGTAAAATAGTTGTATATTTGTATTATAAAGAATGATTTAGGTTTTACGATAAAAGAGATCTTCTGTTTGTTATCAGAATACTGCTTATCAGTATCGAGTATATTGAAGATTAAACATTGAAAAACCATAGAACCAACATAGAAACAACGCAAGAATATATTTTATTTCATACATGTGTAATGCATGCTTCTCAATTTTTTAAAGCAAGCTGTTGGAAAAAGATTGTTTTTGTCAATATTTCGCTATAATTTATTGCAATTCTAATGAAAACGCTTTATGAGCGATTTTCTTTTATTCAAGATGTAATAGACTATTTCACAAATGAGTGGGTTATCAGCTTGAACCTTGACATAAGTTATCTTCTCATACGCATGCAAATACAGCGATGATGCATTGCGTCTTCTACGCAATATCATGGTTTTCTTTTTTATGTTTTAAAACTGAGCAATATCAGCAAATTTATTAAATTTTTTCTATAGAATTTAAAAAGTTCTCAAAAATTTTAATTAATTACATATTAGTACAATCTATTTTTTGAAATAAAAGCTGACTGTAAAATAATGTCTTTTAAGAAAAGAATAAGTTTCAAATTTCCTTTTAAATATACTGACAAGAATGTTTAGTACAAAGAAAGCGTGTATTTTTTTAAAAATTTATAAGTAACACTACTATGTCTTAAAAATTAATTTTTTGAAGCATTCAGCATTTTTAATAATAATTAAATCTCGACATAATATAGACATATACATATATATATTAATTCCTTAAAAGGGAATTGTAAGTGTTCTTTGTAAATAAGTCACTAAATAAGTTTTGCAATACGCCGATTACTTCCAGCGTAAAGCTTTAAAGTTTGTATCACTGAGTAGTACATCTCAATAGAAAATCACATAAAGTTCGGTTTGCCTGAGTCAAAAAGTTCGTAGAGAACATTTGAATCTTGTGAGCATGGGTGCTTTTGATCGAAAGACGAAATTCGTATGGTTGTTAAATGTAATCTTGTGAAGGGATTGACAATCGACGACGAATGTATAAAGAAATTAAAAAACTGTTTACCCGACGACTGTTTTTATCAGACAACTGAATTCCCGTTGAAGAGTTTCGCGATAAGTATGTAGATTATTTAATTAAGTGTTAAATATCAAGTACAAAAACAGTTTAACAATTTATTTGAAGCTTGTTGCTTATACTTCTCTCCAAGTATAAACTCAACTTGGAAAAATTGTACATCGACATTCTAATAAAAACAGGACAGTGTAATTGTTATTTTTACTTACAAACTATTTAGTTACAATTTTCTTGCACGAATTTTCTCATCGCAACAATGTGCAACTTTGTTTGTAACAAAAGGCAAATACAGGAAGAAACAGCATTATTCTCTCGTGTAAATTGGGGTGAACCATTAGGTTATTACTAAATTATAATTGAGTACATGTATGTGCAGCATTTCTTCTGTGTGTTGTTATATCTTTGGAACGGTTGATTAACAATTACAAGCGTAACTTTTAACAACGCAACTTGCGTTTTATATTAGTCACACTTGCGTTTTATATTAGTCTTGTTTTCATCATATGAAATTTAACAGCAGTGCCTCCGGGACTTGATCAAGTGTCACATCGAACGACACCAAGAATTCCGACGCCGCCACCTAGATCTACGTCATACGGATACGGAGGAAGGTACAACGGTTACTCCGGTTCCAGAAACACTATAGGTGACGGTTCCATCTTCAATCGTTTGTTCGGCACTCAACGTCCTCAGCCTACTCCAGCACCCACCAGATTCACCAGCTTTGACAGAAGCACACAAAGAAACAGAAACGATTACTACACTACCCATACTCGTATCGATAGTAACGGAAACAGAGTCTGGACGTTTTCTGGTTGAACAAAACTCAACTGTTCTTTTATAATTATTTGTCTACTTTGAAATACTCATTTAATTATTTGTCTACTTTTGAAATGCTCATTTTAATCACATCTGTCGTTTAATCTGCAGAAAAGCAAATAAAATATGTAGATTTTATAAAATTACGAATGTAAAAACTTAAATTTATTTATAACAAATGAAATAAAATGTCTGTACAATTCGAATTTGTAAAGCTGAATTAATTTGCAAATTATATAATGTGCATGCAACAATATGAGTCATGCTGCATGTGTGCATGATAAATGCAAGTCCTCACAAAATTGAATATTTATAAAAATAATATGTGCCATTTTTTACAACAAGGTTGTATTACATTAAAATTTGAAACTCCTGCATTGCAAGAATTTTTGTGTAATGTTCTCATTTGTAATATCATTAATTCATTCATTTTTATCAATATTACTGTAAAAAAGCTTTAACTACTTTAACTACTTAAAATCTTTTTTTGTGCTTGTTTGACTTATGCATTTACAAATATGTTTTATTTATACTTTAAGAAAAGTTTTTACTTATATTTAAGAAGAGTCATTATTTTATTGTATTGTACAGAATTTGAAATGAAGGCACAAACTGGTTATACAACGGAACCACACGTCAATCAACACGAATCTTGGGATCGTCTTAGAAAATCGAATAATCATCCTAATAGAATTGTTAGATCTTCCGGATATCCATCTGCCTCAGAATATCCTGATAATAGCAATTCAAACCTCGAATCTTCAAGTACTTCTAATCCAAATCGACCGCAATCTAGTTATCCTTCTAGTCAGTCCAGTGGATATCCAACTAGTGGATCATCTGGTTATCCATCTAGTGGGTCATCTGGGTATCCATCTAGTGGATCATCTGGGTATCCATCTGGTAGATCGTCCAGATATCCGTCTAGTGGATCATCCGGATATCCATTTAGTGGATCATCCGATTATCCATCTAGTGGGTCATCTGGGTATCCATCTAGTGGATCATCTGGGTATCCATCTGGTGGATCGTCCAGATATCCGTCTAGTGGATCATCCGATTATCCGTCTACTAAATCATCCGGTTATCCATCTAGTGGATCATCCGGATATCCATCAAGTGGCTCATCCAGTTACCCATCTAGTGGATCAGGCGATTATCCGTCTACTAAATCATCTGGTTACCCATCCAGTAGGTCATCTGGTTACCCGTCCAGTGGATCATCTAGTTATCCATCTAGTGGATCATCTGGTTACCCATCCAGTGGATCATCTGATTATCCCTCCATTGGATCATCTGGTTATCCATCTAGAGGTAGTTCCAGATATCCAACAGAATATCCAAGCGGTCGTAGCGGTTCTTCTGATTATCCAAGCAATTCTAGGAATCCTGGCGAAGAAACTATTAGACGGACTGATAGTAGTGTTGTAAACGCTGGCTATCCAGGATACCCATCTAGATATCCACAAGAAAATCCATCGAATCGCAACTATCCAGTTCAAAATGCAGGATATCCTTCTTCAGGCTATCCATACGGTAATCAATATCCATTACATCCTAATCAAGGATATCCACAAGGAAGTTATCCACAAGGAAGATATCCACAAGGAGGATATCCACAAGGAGGATATCCACAAGGAGAATATCAACGAGGAAGATATTATCCAAATCAAAATTATCCGACAACTACTAATCAACCTAGCTTTCGCGATCAGTTGACAAATGTGGCGCGAAACGTGGCCGAGAGAGTACTGACACAAGCAATAGTAGATCGCGTTACTGGACGGCGTCAATAAAAAGAAATTATTTTAATAAACAATTGAAATCTTTATTTTTATAACATTCTATACAACACACATATAACCATAGAGAAAACTAAAAAGTATAAATTGGTTAATTTGTGTAGTTTATAAATTGTCCTTTCAAAAACACGCATTATTGTAGAAATATATGTAAATAATTCTTTATAACAGAAAAATATATTAATTAAAAAATAATGAAAATATATACAATTGTAATATTATTTAATATGTTTAATAACAATTGTTACACCGCGCACCGCGCTACTTAGAGATTTTTATTCGTTTAATAAATTTAAGAGGATGCTGGACTTTCTTGGAACGTTTTACCGATCGGACATTATAATGCAACTTTTTCATTCTTGTGTCTCTTTACTTGCTTTTCGTTCGCCCGTTCTTTTATTTAGACTGAGACAGCTTACTGGTTCTCGTTCTTCCTATTTTTCATTAGATTCTGCTACTGTAGGTCAAACTATTGTTTTCTTGTAGGCTTTCAACTGATGTACTCGTGATATCATTATGTTCTTGAATGTGTATTCTAGTAGCGCCTGGTGTCATTTTTTGTGTACAACTTTTCCATTTCGAGACTGCACTTTCTTTTGTTCTCTTTTATTTTGTAAAAGCATTTTTCATTTTGTTCAATAGTTATGACAAAAATTTATTTTTAATAAAGTCATAATAATGTCATGTAATACCACTCCAGCATCCTCTTAACCGCGTAAATAAATTGACACATAAACGCGCAACTACTGTAAAAAATAAATAACACTTCACATATAAAGAAAACTATGAAAGACTTACATATAATATATGAAATTTACAAAAATATAGAATTTACAATTCGTCTTTTAATGGTTGATACTCTAGTTTCCGCACACTTCCCAAAAGTAAAGGTATTTTATATGGCTTATACTCTATCGCGAATAAAAATGGACGTTCTATCGCAAAACTTCCCGTATACATTGATTCTTCAACTGCAATTAATATACATTTTCTTAATGTTGTAATATAATTTTATTATACATTTTATTATATAATCTTATTTTATATTTTCGTTCTTTGTTATTCAAAAATAAATATACCTGTATCATCATTGTCTTCATCTAATTCTATAGAAACTTTCTGTATTATATGATCTATATGTATAGGTCGACGTGACATGGTTGCAAAATTTGCATGTTCCGAAAACATCGTGATCACGCCCATCTAAAAATACATATTTAATACATAATTTGTATTCTTTCTTTTTCTTTTTCTTTCTATATTAGTTCTTTATCCCAACAAATTTCGTCAGTTTTATTTACCTTCTTTAAAATATCCTTCAAATCTATAGTAAAATCAATCTTGAATTTAGGTAGATACAAATTAGTCTGCTCAACAGATCTGGATGCGTTTGCTAATAATTTCCAGTCGAAATTATCTTCCACAGTCTGCAAGTTCACTCCTTCATCTGGCAACACTATCACCATTACGAAGTCTGAATTCTGTAAAATATTCTTCAGTTTAGCCAACAATATAGTTCAGGTCTTACTACTTTTTCTCTTTTGATTGATAATTTCACATTTACCTTGTACGGAATTTCAATAAAACTTGCTTTCCACTCTGGTATTGCACCAACATTAAATTCTGCGTTCTTACTCATTGTTGAGACAAAAATTGAGTCTCTTCTGGAATTATAAAACTCACGCGGTTGTGTTCTGACTTTATTAAACTTATGAAGCCAGATGCCCTTGAAGTACATTGTATTTACCAACAGCGTTCTTGCTTCTTTCTCAATAATATCTGTTTAAACATTTAATACATAAAAACACGCGCGCAGTTACATCATTAAAATATCTTTCATTATTAAAATAATTAAATATATATACCTGGAGTGATCATATTTGATATTCTGTTATATGTTGATCTTTTACTCCATGAATTGATAACTTCTGCAACTTTGAACATATCGCTAAAATCTACCGTCGCAATGTCGGAATCAAAGATACCTGTGCTAGTCGACACAAATTTATTTGTAAACGGACATCCAAACGGTGCAAATATCGCACTTGCTGTATACAAATCACCATGTTTAAAATCCTAAAATGCAGTTAAATTATTTTTGCTCTTGTACAATCACAATTGGTTTATTTATGTAAAATCATAATCTCACTTTTATTAGAGCTATCAAATCTTCGAATTCTTCACTCAAAGAAACTATATCATTGTGATAGAGAATAGAC
>QVOA01007840.1:0-47239 GCA_014825685.1 Pseudomyrmex cubaensis | reverse complement strand
TTTGAGACGTAAGATTCAAGATCTCAGGATTGATTGAACCAATTTAATTCGCACTTCTCGCAATCGAAAGCTCGTAATGACATTTATTAGGACAAGTAAGGTTAAATTTTTGAATAGAGGTATAATTGACGAGATATTTTGTATCAAAAATTTAGCAAAGAAAAACTCGGGATAAGGTATACGCTAGCGTCAAGACAGTGACACTCATTCGGCGGATACTTTTATGTATTTGGCGTCGAGACGCTACCGCGTCTCTTGATTAGAATTACTTAACTGCTGACTGATCAAACTTTAAAACTTAAGCGCGATTTAAGAAATTGTCACTTTTATTAATGATAATTTATTAAATATAATTATTTTATTTCTTTTTTTGTCGAAATAATATACAAAAAGAATGAAAGAAAAATGTTCCCTGTTTTGTTTCCTGGTTCGCGTCATAAATATTGGTATGTACTTCTCGCTAGGTTTCATTAGTAACCAAACGTCGTAAATGTGTCACGTCGAAACTCGCATGGATTAAATGTGAACGTTTGGCCTAGATAACGTGTAAACAGTTTCTACGTGCAATTCTGCTATGTTAAATTGTACGTGTGGCATATTCTATTTTCTGTATCTGCTAGTTTTATCTTCAACAAAAAATTTTGAATTCTAAACGTGTGATATCGTTTCTTTTCTAACGTCAAAAAAACTAATTTTTTATCTTTGTATTACGATAATTTTTTATTAAATATCGTAAATTAATTCTAATGCCTTTTCAGATTCTCTGAATATTGAAACATACAAATCACAATCGTATATGTCATACAGCTATGAACATGAAAGATAAATAAACACATACAATTTTAATGGAGATATATGCGTAATTATATGATCTGTTTTGTGTGTTTGCTCGTTGCAAATTTATACTTTATTCATTCTACAAATCTTTAAAACTACATTTTCTTCTGTGTGTATATATGTATATATTTTACCGTTATATATTGCTATACTTACTTCTTTATAAACCCGCATATGGAAAGTTTCTTAAGATGCTGTTAGACATTCATAAATTTTGGCATCTAAAATGCGAAACGCACACGCGGCGTATCTTCCGCAAGTTAATTATAAAATATACGAGGTTTTCACGTGCGCGTTTTACTTTCTTGTAAAAATTGTGTTATTTGTGTTTGCTTACAAGATGCGCGTGCTTATTTTGTGGCAAGATATCAATGTTTCGTGGCGCAATAAAGATTGTCATATGTGTGTTTAATTAAAAAACGTGACCAAAGTAAGACTTCGTGGAAGAAAGTTTACAAACAATGAATTAAACAAGAGTTTCGCACAAGAAATTTTTTTTTTTTTTTTTTTTTTTTTTTGGACTTATGATCTCATTGTCAGTCAAGTAACTCTCACGAAGAGAATCGCGGTTACAATCGAAAGAAAAGAAGATGAGAATCGGAAAAAAGACGAATAGGAGAAGAAATTAAAGTATTTGACAAGGTAAACAAAATATATAATTGCGCGTACACAATAAAACAGTCGGAGTTTTTATATTATAATTGCAACGCAGAAACAATTATTCCGAAAACTTTTATTTTCTTTACACGTGGATGAAACGCAAATAATAATTTACCAAAAACACGAGCAAAAATAACCGCGCTTCTGTGTTGTCACATTGTTCATTAGTTTCGTCAGCAATTTACAATGATCGTTGTCCAGAGTGTGGCCATCGTATCGCCGTTTCGATACTGCAAAGTGATTAATTACCAATATTGTTGCTCGTGTTTGTTATTATTAATCATGAGTGTAGAAACGCGAGCAGAGAAAGGCGATAGTTTGTATATAAATATAATACGTGCACAGAATATTTTCTCTTTCATTTATATGTAAAATTTTAATCCTGTTATATATCTGTATTGGGAATGATAAAGGGAGAGAGAGAGAGAGAAATACGTATGTACTTTTCTCAATTTTGATGAAATTTCATCTAATTACTATTTAACGCAATTAAATATCATGGAATATTTTAATGATTAATGTATTTAACTCTAATATCGCGAATGTGAATATTGCAACGTCTGTGTGTTAGTTGAAATAACAATTGCGTAAGAACAACAAAATTTATCGGAATATTCAGCATTAACGTGTTCGAACGTTGTAACGGCTGACGGAAAGGAAGAAGGAAGAAAAAGAACTGCCAAAAAATGTATTTTTACGAACTTTATATTTGTCAAATCTTATATGTGTCTACTATATATAGTTACTGTGTGTTTGCATATTATCTAACTTGTGTGTGTGAAGAATACGTTTTCCTTGTGTATTTTTTGTTAGATATGGTAATTGGATTGACGTAACATCAGTTGCGTTTTGAAATTGTGCGTAATAGTGATTCGCAAGTGGCATAGATACGCGCGTGAGAGATATCGATATTTGCTTTGCCTGTCCTTTTTCTCATTCAGAAAGAACTAAAAGTAGTAACGGACAAACATTCTTGTAAGATCGAGTGGGGATAATGATTTCAGATTCGACACACAAATCACACTGATAACGCAATTGCTGATAAAGAGACACGTATAAAATCTACGACGTTATACGCGATTCTGTCACTCAGAAATGTTGTAGAATGACTGGGTGTCGTTAAGATCTCAGGCGTGTTGTCGTCTTTTCTGGTAGCATTAGACTGTTTCATCGTTATCTCTGTAAGCAATTAAGATAAATTGATTTTACAACTTTTGTGCGCGAAGTAGTATTCCAAACCAGATATAAAATACAATTTTTATTTATAACTTTTTAAATATGTAAGAAAGATTGTTGATCACAAATTAATTTATCACAAATTTTATTATTTATATATATGTAGAAAAAGATTGGCTTGTATGTGTATATAGAATTTATTATAACGATAATCTTTTGTAGCAAAAGTCTTGAAATTTGAAATAAAACATGTGTAATATTCTGCGAGGTAAATATTTGATAATTAATATTCAAGATCTCGTTAACGAGTGATTTTCTAAATAAGAAATCGATCTCTCGACAAGTCTCGAAAATAATGAATACACTCAAGAACACTTTTAAAAATCAGAAGTAACGCTTGAACACACAGTCTCCGAGAGCGAAGAGTCGACGCAGCCGTCGACGAGATCAGGTCATAAATAGATAACGCGTGATATATACGCGCCATTAGCGAATGGCGTCGACGAATAATGTTACATAGTTTAAATAGCAACATATACACATTTTTTAATTCTATTAAACTTATTTTATTTAGATAATCTGATTTTTTAATATGTATATATATACACAATCCTTATATGCATATAATATTATAAATAATCAATCATTTGGTTTCTTTAGTTTTGAATTTCTTTCCCATTGAATATTATGCACGTTTTATCATTTTGACACACGTAAAAATTATCGCTTGCCACTAATTGTAAGTTGCAAGATATTTTATCATACCGTATGGAAATAATGTACTCCGTCGAAGCGATTGTTAAAAAGTATTAGCAAACTTTCTTACATTACAACACACTCGTGCAATCGGTTTTTTTTTTTCAGTCCACTAATAAGAAGAAATAAAAAGATGGAGCAACCACGTTCCAAGCGATTGCTTCAATACATAGCAGCCTTCACAGGTAAGATTTGAAATAAGTTTAATTTTATCAAAAAAGAAGAAGATTATTTCAAACAAGGAAATTATCAGGTAAAAAAAAAAAGAATAATACAAAAACGTTACTTATGCATTTACTGTTTTCAGCCACCTTGTCATTGGGGACTGCTGGAACTCACATAGGCTGGACGTCACCCATGCTACCAATGTTACAATCATCTAACTCCAGCGCTCCGTTACTTATAACGTCGGATGAGGCTTCCTGGATCACTTCGTTTCTTCTTCTCGGCAACGTACCCGGATGTATTCTAGCGGCCTTCATCGTCGATTGGTGCGGAAGAAAAACAACTTTGCTGATAGCCAACATTCCCCAGTTAATGGGATACATTCTGATCATCATAGCGTGGAATCCTTATATTCTTTACGCGGCACGTTTGATCAGTGGTATCGGCCAGGGCATGGTGTACGTCACATGTCCGATGTACATCGGCGAGATCGCCGATAAGGACATCAGAGGCTGCCTCGGTTCCCTCATCAAACTAATGGTGACCTTCGGTGAGCTGTACGCTCATGCGATCGGTCCGTTTGTTTCTTACAAGATGCTCGGTTACTACAATCTGATATTGCCGGTACTGTTCTTTTTCTTCTTCACCTCGATGCCCGAGTCGCCGTACTTCCTGCTGATGGTGAGGCGCAACGACGACGCGATGAAGAATCTGAAGAGACTGAAAGGCGGCATTCCCAAGGATCAGCTGGAAATGGAAATGGATCAGGTAAAGAAGACGGTCATCAACGATCTCAGCAATCGCGGTCACCTGTCGGATCTCTTTAAGACGCGCGGCAACAGGCGCGCCGTTTTCATCAGTTGCGGACTGCAATTTGTTCTTCAATTCAGCGGCATCGCTGCGATCGAATCGTACACCCAGGAAATCCTCGAGAAGGGCGACGCGTTTCTACCCGCGAGTGTTTCCGTCATTCTGATGAGCGTGCTCCAATTGATCGCCGGTATCGGAGCGACGCTCCTCGTCGACAAACTCGGCAGACGACCGTTGCTTCTGTCCACCACGTTTCTAGGCGGAAGCGCGCTCATGGTCGCCGGTGCTTTCTGTTTCTTGAAGTTCAAGCTCGGGACAAACACGACCGGATACGGTTGGTTGCTTCACATCTCCGTGATATTCTACGAGCTGATCATCGCTCTCGGATTGAATCCGCTGCCGTACATGATGCTGGGCGAGCTGTTCCCGACGAGCATCAAGGGCGCCGCTGTCTCGGTCGCCAATATCTTGGCCTCCTTTCTGGCTTTCTTCGTTTCGAAGATGTACCAGGTGATCGCCGATTACTGCGGAGTGTACACGAGTTTCGGCTGGTTCGCCGCCAGTTGTTTCCTCGGCCTGATCTTCATCGCGCTTTACGTACCGGAAACCAAGGGTAAATCACTGCTGGAGATCCAGGAAGAGCTCAATTGCAAGAAGAAAAAGAAGACGAGCGAAAAGAAGAATGTCGAGCTACAGATAAGTACGATTGCTTAGGTTTAAAAGTAGGAGCGCTTGAAAAAGAATTTGCGCGATAACATTCAAATGATATAAATGACACGCTTTTTCTGTTCTATTGAATGCGACAAGCAATTTTAATACCGAACGGTTTTTTTTTTGTTTTAATTATAACAATTAGGACGTGTCGATAGTAAACGTCGATTAATAAAGCAGAAAAATGCGATTTTTATCAATTAGTTATACAATTCTTCGTAATACTGTTCTTTTTGAATATGTTGAAATTTATACAAAAGAATTCTAAAAGTATTCGAAGAATCTCTTGCATTTCAAATGGGGGATCCGTTATAAAAGAAAAATAATTACTAAAATATTTTATTTGTTGTCGTGAAACACAAACTATAACGTTTGAAACAAAAAGAAAACCTAACTATAATTAACGTCTCGCATTCGGGCAGTAAATTCAGATAGAAATTAATTAATTCAGATAGAAATTAAGTTGCAAAGATTTTCTTTAGTATTTAAGAAAAGGGCTCTTATATTCCATCGAAGAAGGAGCTTCGGTATCAAAGTCACGAGTACGAGATCGCCAAAAAAAGCACTTCCCGATCGAGATAACATCGTACGATGTTTGGAAAACCTCAGATAATAACACATGTTTCAGTTTATATTTGAATACGCGAAAAAAAGCACTTGTCAGTTGCGCAAACATGTCGATGTGTCAAGATATGTAAATTCAATTCGCAATTCTCAACCGAATATACGTCTTAATTTAACAACATGTTGAAATAACATTTGCAAGAAAATAATTTTATTATTTTTTTTTTTTTCATTAGCAAAACACGTGTGATGCGCAATTCAATCATTTTTATTTGCGCGCGAATTGAGTGCGCGTTCAGCGAACATGACAAAACCGCGAGAGCAGTTTTCAATGATTTCTGTCTTTCAAATTAAAACGCGCTACTCAGAATTGTTTGTCAAAAACACTTCAATTATATATGTGTTCGCTGAAGTCTTTTTTTTTTTAGATTTATTTATTTCAATTGCGCGCGTAATTTCACTTTTTTGTTTCTCTTTTTTATCTCGTGTCAAAAAAGTGATCGCGTTATTGCGATATTAACTCGATCGCGGAACGAAGAAAGCGAAGAAATCTCGGCCGAGAATGAGATACAAATTTATTACAGTGTGTGTCCGATGTTTTCCGAAAAAGCGTGTGTGAACACACAGAAACACATATCCATTCGCCTTTTCGGAATCCATCGTGCATCCAGCGTGCAGAGGCCCACTCTCGAAGAGCAATCTATGACCATCTTATTTTCCCTTTTAGGCAGGGTTAAACTGAAGCTTGAGACTGATAGTTTTTAATTAATCGTAAAGTATTTATTTATCGCTGTGAACGCGCTCCGAACAGGAACGAAACAACTGCGTGGTTCTCCGTTTTGGAAGAACACACGTGTCACCTCAATGTTACATCTCTCCTCCTCTCGCGTGACAAGAGATTCTCTTGACACATATATATATGTATATATATATTTACCTCGTATCTTAAACACGCCGGGAAAAATCTCTCAGGTGGAATGAACACCGACGGAGGCAAAAATAAAAGACGCGTAAAGAAATTCTCGCAAGTGCTTTAAAAATATACAAGAAGAGAGTGTTAAAATAATTCAAATATTAAATTAACAAAATGACAAAATATTATAAGAACAAAAGTAGAAAATTCCTGTTCGGCGCGACAGCGCACGGCGATTAGGAACATCTGTATTATCCCTTTCAGGCAGGGTGCAAAACAAACAACGATATAACGCTTACGATTAAACGTTATTAAAGTGTAGCGCGTTTGATTCGCGCGTACCTCGACCGCACGCCTATGGCCCTGAAGCAAGAAGGATTTAGACGAGCACTGTGGCATGACTAACTTTATTTTCCCTTTCAGGCAGGGTGAGACATAAACGTTCTAAGAATAGCTTCGGCGTAGAATATAACTGGCCCGTTATTAGAGTTAAAAAAGAAAGCATTCACGTTTCGACTCGCGTGTTAGAAACTCGCCGGAATATCCGGAGAGCGTGCTCGCGTATGTAATACATGTAAGTGGTCGCTCTAATAATAAGCGGATCGTCCGGAAACTGTCAATCCGCGGATTGGTTTTTCATAAAATGTCTGTTCGACGACATCCCGCTTGAATTTCGAAGGGGAGTTTTATTTTTACCTCGAAAATCCACCTGTTACGAAAGACGAGAAGATGAGCGCGTCAATTCCGTTTGACGAGTAAATGGCCCAAACGACCGTGTGCGAATGTGTGACGCGAAAATTGTACGAACCGCGTCGTTTTGTTTTTTTGCTTGTAGAAATAATATTCGCAAATACACGCACGCGCGTCGGGTCATTCGCTTTTATTGTTGCGACTGCACGCGTGAGCACGCAAGTACTTAAATAAGATATGTACCATACGTATCATCTTAACTCACACAAGTGTCAAGTATGTTCGCGCTATTGCACGACTCTCTACATATGATATCCCTTTTAGGCAGGGTGAGAAGACTAAGATGGAATTTACATCGACTGTACAGATTTTTTTTCTCTTTACATTGTAGAAGTTTGCAATATACGTTGACAAAGAAAAAACTCACCACTTTTGAACGTTTGTCAAATATCTTTCTGTTTTCCCTCTTCAAGCACGATTCCCCACTTACAGATCTCCTTTCGAAGAAGAAGACGTCACGATGAGAAACTGCGAAAGGTGAGTAAAGAGACACACACGTCGCAAACCGGACAACTAGCGTGTATATTTTTTTTTTTTTTTTGCATTATAATAATCTTGTTATACATAAACGTTATTACAATATAGAAACATAAATTTTTAATATTTCATCTGTTTCTCTCAACATTTCTCTCACAACTTGTCGCTATGATACACACCTCGTGTAGCCAGGGTTATTATATTAGTGTTATAATAAATCCCCCTCCCTCTCCCTCTTGGCGTAAAATCTCGTTAACGTGCCCGGGAGATACGCTGCCCACGTGACTCTTTTGGCCTGAATAAAACACGCAATCGTCTCGCGTACGAGAGCGACAAGATGAAACTTGCATGCAGCCTTTCGTTCCCGCGCTTATCGCGCTTCACGTTTCACCGCCCAATTTTAAACAGCAGATTCACGCTGCGCGCGAGTATTTCACCATTGTATTCAAATCGCGGCAGACATTAGTTTCTTATTCGAAGCGCATTGTCCTGAATTTTGAAGAGATTAAATACTACTATATGTACATACTTGTCTTTTGCCTTGATTAATGAGTAACATGAACGTTTTGGGGTCATCCTAAGCCCCATTGAGAATTTTATAATTGAAGACTTTAGTAAATTTCTACAGGAACGAAACGCATCTCTTTATAAAATTAACAAAACGTTAATTTCTCTTTTTTATCAAAAAAAAAAAGATCTTAATTTGAATGAGTGAAATATTCATATTCCCTATTTAAGTAAAATATTCACTTGCCAAAAAAGCTAATTATACTCGTACTACTTGAGTGTGTCTTTGTGTTAGAAAATTCTGTATGCAATACAGTAGTTACGCGTTTTTTCTACGCCAAGAGTCTTCCTTTTTTCCTCGAAATTCTTAAAACGTTCAAACAAACTTTTCTTGAATAAATAATTTGAGCATTTTTGTCGGCGTTTCTCGCAGTGTTTTACATTTTTCTTTCGCGTTGCATCGCGACGTGACGAAGCTATACAAAGTAAGAAGGTAATGCGAGACACACGGGAGCTATTTTGCTCGACAATCCCGTGCGTACATTGATCGGAGAAACAGTCTGCTTTTATGCTCGAATCGAACTTGTCGCTTGCGTAACGAGCCGCGCATACGACGGGAAAGGAAATGCCCGTTTCTCTTCCGTGGAAACAAAACGCCGCACACACAAGCGAATCGTACCTCACGTCGGCACTGTGATTGTCGAAGGAAAAACTGCACACATATCGTGCACATGCACACACGCAACTCTCGTATCTGGAGCTTAAACGATTTAAAGTACACCTTGACGGAAAGGAGCGTCACACGTTGATTGTCACGCGATGCCAAATATTGGTATGCTCGGTGGTATCATAGTGTCGTAAGAAATAAAGACGCGACCAGCGCAAATGTCTCTCTCTTAATTCTATCTCTTTTTCTCTTTCTCTTTATTTTCAAACCTCGTGTTCTACGAAGTTTTCTAACGTCGCTATACATGTGTGCTCGAGCATTCGTCGAACTCGATTGCGCTCTCGTGCGATTGCGATCTCCTCGGCGAGAAGACTGTTCAGAAAGTCACGAGAGCACGCGTGTACGCTAACTACCGCTATTTATTACCTCGCTTATTACACGTAAAACGAACTCCTCGCGGATTAGGCCAATTGATCTCGCAAGCGTATACGCGAAAGAAATATGTGCACGCGAAAAAAAAAAGATTTGCTAGAACAACAAGAGGATTGATTAGTATGCGATAAGCGAGAAAAATTTGCTAAGCCTATTTTTTTATTTTGCCAACAAAACAAATTTTGTTGATAAAACAAGAAAAAAACATTCAGCAGACTCAGCAAATTTTTCTTGCCGGCCCATATATAATAGCAAAACTTTTTTTTTCCGTGCACCAAAGTTAACTGTGAGAATAAGGCTTGATGTGACAAAAACAATTGCATATACGCTATATAATATTTTCTATAGTGGCTCTAAAAGTTAGTCGCTTACGGGTAGAAAAGGGAAATATATCTTTATCGAAAAAGAATTTGCTTTTTTTCTTTTACGCAACGCAGCGATTTTTAATTATTGCGCGAATTGCGCTTTCGCCGCCGGGTCGGAAGAATTCCGGCGAGAGATCTACGGCCGTGTGTGAATTGTTCTAAAGACTACGTTTACAAACTTATCAGCGAGATCGGTTGCGTCTTCTTTTTTTTTGTATTTTATCTAAAAAAAAAAAAGAAACCAAATAATCAACGTTCGACGTTCGAAAAACCGATTATCGTTAATTAATTAATTTACGCTCTTACATACCGCGAGATGATCGGCGATATTATGAATTTGCCGATTGATTGTGCGACGCGAAAGTACGTATTAAACTGACGACGAAACGGTCATCTCTATAACGTGCGATCAAGTTTCGATCGATCGAGTCCGCATCGTCGCAATTCGGTCGTCCGTATTGTATAGGCAAAAGCAAAAAGGTTATCAAACGTGATCGGCTTTGAAGCGGTTTCGAAACAGAATTCTCAGGACGGTCACTTTTAGAATGAAGAGCGAAATGGAACAACGCAGGAGCATTAATTCGGCAAAGAGGACAGAGAATTTGTCGAAGATCATAGTTTGAAAGACGTGTTAGGGAAGTTCTTCTTCTTGTCATCGCCTTCTTGTACTGGTCGATCTATCGCGCGATGTCGCGCGGGTGTATATATACACCTTATACACTTGACGTAGTATATACGTGTGTTGTTGCTAGTAACAAGTAATCATAAAAATTCTAAATATCCGCCTGTCTGTTTTTAAAACGTTCGATATTCCGCATCGTCCACTTTATTATACGTCGCGGAAACAACATTAGGGACAAGCCGCTATACACATATGCGCGTTTGCAAACTCCGACCGAGTATTTATAGACGTTCTATCACGTACACATTACTTCAGAAATAGAAAAGTTCATTCTGCATTAATTCTCGCGGAGAATTCCAAACTACAGCCGAAAATGTTCGAAAACCGTCTAATTACGGCCTCTAATTAAAATTAATTTGTACGCGAACGCATATATCGCTCACTCGAACATTCGTGTATATGGCGAAAAAAAATTAACGCACGAAAAGACAAATCATAAAACGTTTTGACACGCTTTGCATTTTTTTTTTTTTTTTTTTGAAAAAGCTAATAAAAGAATAATGTCTATACGTCGAGTCACACGATGAGATTTATCGCATCGAGCGTCAAACTTTTCGGAACAAAGATGCGATCTTCGCAAAATTCCTAAGGATTTCTCCCGATCTGAAGCGATACAGAAGTGCCACGAGGGACCTTTGTTGTGCCGAACGTGTTGGTTATTTTTGCCGCATAAGCCGGATCGTACGTAAACGGTGTCCATACATGACGCAGCTATATCTTATCTTATCGATATATCGTTGACCCTTTTTTTTTCACCGTCACGAAATGTCATCCGTTGTAACGATCTGATATGTCAGATTCGATCCAAATGCATTGAATTAAAATAATTTCAGTCACGATCAAAAGCAGAAACAATATGTAAAACGATAAAACTTTGCAGCGATGTGAAATCATGATATAGAATTGTAAAACTTTTTTTAACTTTTTTTTTAACGTTTCTGTAGCGTCAAAAGCGATATACTTTTTTGCTTATAAAAATAATGGACCGTCTGCGTATCTGCGAAACCGCAGAATTTCCGTATCGCTGTCAAAATTATGGACATTATTTAATTCGCAAGCTCGCGAGTTTTACGTTGGCAAATAATATTTTTCATTCCCGTGGAAAATACACTGGCTTCAGAATAAACGTATCGGAAAAAGTTCCTGCTGAATCGCCATCATCGTGGCAAAAAACGTCCGATAAAACTTTTAAGCAATTAGTCACAAAGCGAAATGGGAAATTGCAGCAAGAGAGAGCGGCGGAGCAGAATAAAAATACTTGGGTCGTTTTTCGCGTGATAGCGAGAATTGCATTCTTATGACCGCGCATATACACGAAACGCACATAACACACATTCACACGCATTTTAATAAATGATTATCGTCACTGTGCATCTTTTCTCATCGTTCTGGATAAAATTTCATGGCGCAACCTCGATGAGCGTTGTCTTGTGACAGTTTATCTTACAATTGACAACAACAATTTTTTTTTTTTTTTAGCCTTTATCTGGACTACTCTCTCGACGTGTAACTACAAAACAATTGTTATTTAACGAAAGTTCTTTATTTGCAACTTTCTACACGCGCAGAAAAAGAAACGGCCGCGGTCGGCGCGCAGAATCGACGAAGCCGAGAAGCCTCGTATGTATCATTGAGCTCATCCTATTTCTCTCTCTCTCTCTCTCTTTCTCTCTCTTTCTCTCTTTCTTTCTCGTCCTGGAAGACATTGTAAAAAAGCACCAAGGAAGCTAAAACCCTCGTGTCGTCGGTCGGTTTTCGTCTGACACAATTTCTCGCGGACGTTCGTGGCGTGTGTAAAGGTCCGTATTCGCGTGTTGATGACGCGGATCGATAACTCACGTGTACCCCCGATTCCGGGCCACGTACATCCGTTCGTACTCGAGGAAGTGAACAGACGAGAGGCTTCGACACACACACGTCGATTCCGTCGTCGACGGCGAACGGCCGGGTGCCGCGTCTATAGCACATTTCTCACGTGTGTAACTTCTGAAATCGTTCCTTCGTTGTTGGCATTCGGTGTGCGCGAGCTAACGTCGGATGAAGTTTCGCGACTAACTGTCGCCGCTGAGCTTTCAAATATTTCGTCGCGCCGTCGAAAAGTGTCGTCGTGACTGTCGTCTCGACGCGGATTGGGTTACTCTTCAATTATATATATATACAATCGCTACGTACTGCTATAATATATACAATTATTGTAAGAGATTAAAGCTTTCTTCTTGTCTCCAGATTTTCAAATGCGTATACGTGCTGAATGTAAGAATTGTTTTGTTTTGCGATAGAGTATTTAAGTTAATTTAGTCGAATCTTTTTCGAATTCGCGCTATAATTATTTCGATTGAACGCCCGTTCGGTATTTGTGCGATCGGGGAGCGAGCGCTTATTGACGAAGCCTGTTGGAATCGAGGGCATCTAGTCTACATCGATACGATATATATATATATATATGTATCTGTGTATATAATATACACGTATCAATGCGACGTTACCGAACGCGGCAACAATACAATCAACAATGCAACATGTCGCGGTCGCGGACTTTTCACGACCGCGTGTTATTTGCAACAACGTTTCCCGCGGAATCGTTACACAATAGAAATTCATCTTTCGAACAACGCGACGTACACGCCTGCAATCAAGTACAATCGCCGCCGATCTGAGAGATCCAATCGGAGGCCAAAGAGAGAGTATCAATTTTTTTTTTTTCGCCACGTTGTTGGCAATAAAACATCACCTCTGAAATGATGGCGACGTCGACGCGCTTTTGAAATCGTCGACGACGCTGTCCGCCGTCCGTCGCTGAAGATTGTCGCTTTGATCTTCTTGATAATAAGGTTGAGAAAACGTGTCGAAGCGACGAACGTGCGATGCGGTTCCGTCCAAAAAGGGATCGCCCGTCTTTAGGGCGGCGCCGTGACGTTCTCCGGCACGGAAATGTCCCTGTTGAGGGAGTTCAGCAGCTCCTCGTTCTCCTTTCGTACTGAAAACGATAAGAGCATCGGTGTGAGCGAAGTGCAAAACTTGGAAGAGCGTATCTCTTCTCGGTGACGTATATTGTAGTATATACATGTATAATACAGCGTTCGCGCGAGCATGTAATGGAGTCGAGAACGACAGTGTAAATTTATACTACTTTCTTTCCGCGCCGGGACAGATTTTTCTCAACTTTGTGATGTGGCGCGTGCGAACTTGGGCGTTCATAAAAGTGAAGTAGCGCAAACTTGAGTTATTTCTATCAAACACAACCTTCCGGTTAAAAGAGGAAGAATAAATGGTAGGAATTCACAAAAAAAGTTACATTTTACACAAACTACAAAGTGAGCTATTTAAAAAAAGAAATGTTAACAAGAGAGATTGTAATGAAAAATATTATTAATTGTTAACAAGAAAGATTGACCTAACAAGCGATACTTTGAAAAACAATTAGTTTTTACAATTTTAAAGTTACGACTTAAGCATTCGAAATTTGAACTAAATTTTTTCATATAAAATTGAATACACTACGAAGTTACAGATGTTGTTAAATTAATCGAGGAACTGTGTTATAATATGTTTAAGCATTTAATAGCGTTTTTAAATTTCAAAATTTAGTTCATATTTCAGAATATATTTAAAAAAAAAAACGGTTTATAATTAATATATCTAAAGCTTTTTCAGCATTCAAGATTTACATTGCGCTCTGTGCTCGATCAGCTCTTTCGAGCCTATCGCGGGACTCAGGAAGGTGCTGTGCGTTAGCGTGATCACCACCACCAGCACCGAGGCGGTCAGAAGGAAGATAAAGGTTCCCAGAACAATCATGGCGATTCGCCGATGACGCCTCTCCTGCTCGTACTCGCGCGGGTCTTGTATTATCTTCGGCATGTGCTTGACGTCCGTTTTGCTGGGATGAATCGAGTTCTTTCGAGAAACGGTGCTCGCTCTTCGTGGCCTGTTTTTCTTGCTAACACTGGCTCTCCTATCATTACCTGAAGTTACAGGCGGTCGACGCGTATTAATATTAAAACTGAAGTTCTTTTTACGTTCACAAAATTGAAATTGATCGACCGGATGCAATAATTGCCTTCGAATGCTCGGATGCTAAATGCGATACGCTTTATGTATCTTGAATGCATTCGAACAACAACGTCACGAAGTCGCAAAGGAACAGATACATTGTCTCGCGAGAAGATATAAAAAAATTTATATTACCGTTAAAGTATACACAGTTCTTGCTTTTAAATGACGGGACATTGCGATGTTTATTTAAAACTACTTTTTATTTCGTTCGCGTTCGACTGTGCATAAAAGCTAAAAAATTATCTCTCATTTCTCAATCCCGTTCCAATTATCGCGTACCTAACGGCGTCGGTTTGCTGCAGCTGTTCGTTCTCGAGCGACGTCCGCTCGAGACGCTGGAGCGTCTGCTCGACCGCTGATCGACGTCCAAATTGGATCTGGAGCGTCGCGGAGTGCTCGACTGAGAGCACAGCTGGTTGGAGGAGAGCGATCTCTCGCCGGCGTTCAGGAGATAAAATGCGGAACGATCGTCCAGCTGGAAGGTCGTCGGGCTGTCGAAACTAGGCGGATACAAGCTGGAACGATGACCTGCCCGCGGGCTATTCGCTTCGACCGATAACGCATAAATGTCATCATTAGCGCGGTTGCAGAATTCCGGTGACAAATCCTGACCGGACACTGACGTCGTAAAATCATCCACGTAGAAAATTATTTTTTCGCACGACGCGGCCATCGGCCTCCGACTCCGATTGTCCACGTGATTAATGTCCATGTCTGGGCGAATTAATGATCTCGAGAACGCGTCAAGAAATTTAGACTGTTGTTCCTCGTCATCGTCGTGCTCGTTGTTTTGCACGCTCGTTCGATCCTACCGTAGGGAACTGAGAGTTTTTTCTCGAAGTGAAACTACGTTACTTTTCTGACACTTGTGCTAAATGATCGATCTGCATTTTATTATTTTATCGATGTGTAACAAGAGTCACGATTCTTATCGTCGCATTGCTGTGAAATCAAAGAAATTTGCTGAATCATGAACGTTTTAAATGTCAAGTCGTTCTTATGGAAATAGCGAATCGTCTTGACACGAATTTCGCTGCTGCTGGCGGGAAAAGATTTTTGCGCGCGTAAGCAGGCAGATGATATCGAGTGATTAAAAAAAAAAAAAACTTATTTATTATGTCATAAGATACGGTTAAGTTTGATCGATCGCGGTTTTCACAAATTTGCCATCGGCGGGAATGGAGCGAGGTAATCGCACGATACCGCAACGATCTCAAAGAGACCATATTGTCTTCCATAAACGTCAGCGGCGCGCGGATATTGTTGCAAGAAATGCCGGAAGCGTTTCCCATGGGAGAAGTTCATGTAAGGTAAAATACCTCACATAGTTACTCATCGTCAAGTTGTGTTTAATCTTGTCTAAGACTTAGGTAAAATTTAAAATCTCAAGTACCTTAATGTTATTATTATTATTATTTAAAATTAACAACTGTGTAAATTTAGAAATCAATTTACTTGTTCTTATATAAATTTTTAATTATCCTCGCGAATTTATAATATCGCAATGAAATTCGACGCGGGCCGAGCTGCCGAGCGCGACCGAGTGGCTCCTCTCGGGAGCAAAGAACGCGAAAAGTTGAAAGAGTCGAAAATGACTTTCGAATCTGTTAACGAGGCGATTAAATTGCGCAGCTAGCGGAGAAAATATAACGCACTTGGCCTTGATCGTCAAGGACTTTGAACTCGAAGACACCGAGATGTTATTATTAATTATCCTTGACGTAAACGTTACACACATTGTGCAGATGTCTTATTATAATAAACCCTAACGAAGCGAGAGAGAGAGAGAGAGAGAGAGGCGAAAACGTTGACGCAATGAACAGAGCTACGCGTTTAATCCCAACTGCTATCGTTTCGGCTAATTATACCGAGCTTCTCTTCGATTAAAGAAACAACGTGATGTGGCTAGCCGCAATGATCTATAAAGCGCGTCTGCGATTAGATCCAACGTCCGTTCGACGTGCTTTTTTATTCTCTCGCCGATGCTTATTTTCGCGCTTCGGGAATATATGGACGCCGTTGATGAAATCATCCCGGGGGTTTATACGGATGGCGGCGAATAATGGCGTAAACATTTGCGGGGCGTAATCTCGGAGAAATTGAACGCGAAGAAACAAAAGTTTCGCAGAAGAAGAAGAAGGACGGGCTAAAAACGACGTCGTCGTCGATCCGCGTGGTGGACGTCACCCTTGAGTTTATTGCGACGTTTATTTTTAGCGACGATCTTAGCGAGAACCGCGCGCTCGGCCGCGCCGATTCCGCTGTCTCATTTCGCGCGGTCTCGAAATTCGCGTACGCAAATCTCCGCGTGTGCGTATACGCGTGCACACATATTGCGCGTATACGCCGATAAATATACTCGTGCCAAATATTTAGAGAACTCACCACCCACGAAGGAGAGGCTGAAATTATTTGAACACAGTCACGGCGTCGGTGCAGAACGAGGAGAGACGCGTCGACCGATCAATCGCTCGCACGTCAAAGTCCCTTCGCACAAAGTGAATTCGATGGACCTTCGATGGCTCGCCTCAATGACTTCGTCTATAAGAGGGAAAGGGAAACGATCGACGTGTCGACGATGTAGCGTCGTCGATTTTTCTTCGTCATGAAAAGAGAAAATTTATCGCACCCGGCAAACGGCCTCGACCGAGCCGCACATTGACCGCCCTTAGACGAAGATCGCAATTTACCGTGTACGCTCGATACCCTACCGCGCGATCATGCGGCTCAGGGAAATTGACGTCCAAAAGGCGGAAACGAAGTGTAATGGGATCGAGAGGGGTTTCCTTTTGTTTCGCTTATGACGGCGGCTTTTCTTCCCTCTCCCTCTCTCTCTCTCTCTCTTTCTCTCTCAGATTAACTGCATAATTGGATAAAAGTCTGATGCACCGTAAGGCTAAACGATAGAGATTTATCGACGTGTCGGGACCCCGGAAGAATTTCTGCGGCGTATGATAAATTGCCTGATGACGGTCGCGTTTCATGTCCGTAAACGCGATTTTACTTTATTCGCCGTGTCCGATGGAAGGGAAAACGGGATATTTTACGTGCCACATGGCGATCGTAACGCGGCGAACGAGCCGTTTTACGGATCGTTCGAAATTGGCTCCGGCATTCCGCACGCTCAGCATTTCCTCCATTGATCTGTCCTTTTCTCGTCGCGCGCGCCACGCCAGACATCGGTAATCGATGACGCTCCCTCCTCGTGCCGGTTACCAGTGTGTTAGCATACGAACTCTCAATGCTGTGGAGGACGCAACAACGGGACAGGAGAATGTCGGTAGAGCGCGGAAAGCCCAGTGACAGGCGTAACAGGTGATACAAGTGCCCGGTAACGTCGTCGGGAACTGGGCGGATGCCGTTCGCGCCCAGATTATTAGCCGCAATGTCATCCTATTAATTTTCCAATTACGTTCCCCGCACCTGATTATGCTGGATCCGCATGTACATATTTTGCACAGCTTAGAGGACACTCCGACCACTGACAGGAAAATTAATAAAGCGCATTTCTCTCTCTCTCTCTCTCTCTCACACACATACACACAATAAATTGACGATCGAGAGTTATTACGTTAAAAAAACAATCATAAATAAATAAACTCGAGAGGTACACGTATTTCGAGATACAATCTCCTCTGGTTTTCGGACTCTTACAATTTTCAAATAAACGTACGACTAAAATCCGAGTTAAGCCGGCTTTTCTACCTTAGCGCAATAACCGAGGACTAATATTCGGAGCCTGCAAAACGGAGCACGGGAATACTGCGAAAGAAGTGATTTCTGTCCGAATAAAATGGGACTCGCGCGCATGTTGCAATCCGCCATGCATTTCCGCTGAAAAAATACATAGCGAGAAAAATGCTTTTTTTTTTTTTTTTTATTCAGTTAATCTTTGTATTTTTAAACGAGTATTTCAATACAAGACGTTGGATTTTCCGACCTACATATTTTGTAGAACAATCGTCGTCATTGCTTTTTTATTTTTTTTTGCTGAAAAACCAAATCTCCCTAATTATATCTCATAAAAAGGTCTTGTAGATGCCGTCATGACAGATCGGCGTTACGATGAGGACGCCAGTGAAGAGAAAAATAAACCGCGCGTAATGTTTTAGAACGAAATATTATCTCGCGCGACTTTACTTCCGCGCTATTTATTTGCGCAAGACGAAAATCCTATATCTCTCTCTCGAGATACTCGTTTCTATTAGGGCGCTAAATGACGTCGGACGTAAAACACGTATTCTGTTTTTCTGTGTCTCAAAGATTTTAGATGTAACAAGCTCGATCGAGAAAGCGGCTTTGATCGCGGAGTTTGGAATAAACCAGCGATTACATTTTCTGTCAAGAGCCGGCGCGCTGTTAAACAAGCGTCTGATTGCGCGTGGGAAAGCGTTATTAATACAACGAATGGACACGCTAAAGACCACGGGAAAGCAGTTAGAAACTCGCACAGTGAGTATCCGAATAAACTAACTGCGCGCTGCGGTAGAGGGATAGATTTACGACCGGGTGGAGAAGTAATGTTGTTGAGAAGATGAAACTGAAACTTACGCATTCGATTCGAGCTTACTCACAGCTACGAACGGAGAGATGAGAATGCTTGGTAGTAGATATCAAGTTTAGGTAAACGCAAGAGAATGGAAACGAGATGATGAAAAGTGTAGCGCGACGAACGTCAGCGTTCTCCCTTTCCCGGAAAGCGGAAGAGGTAAATCTAAAATTATATATCGGCTCTTTGACGCATACGTCTCGTTAAAATCGGGGAAAACAAACTCCGCGTTGCGGAATAAAACAAACAAATTTTTCTGAAGCTATACAACATCGCCCTAATCGGATGTGTACATGTGTGCTGTTTTTTTAATAAAATCTTTTTCAAAAACAAACAAAAATCTCTTGTACTACAATTTCTTGTTTTTGTTTCTTTGCGAGATTTTAATCTCACTGAGATTTGCACGCGCGTGTATCCGCGTGTATTTATTTCCGAAGCTTCTGCAAATTCTTACCGAAAGAGAGATAAATAAATTTGACGTCTTTCGGCGGATCAGCCAAAGATTTATGACACGCCGCTTAAATTGGTTTTTGCTTAATTATATCCCGTTTTTTGTTCAAAAGAACGAAAAATCGCGCGATCCAATTTTAATTCAGACGCGACGTTACAGGTTCGGCTGTCGAAATTAACGAGAATGCAATTCCGCGAATGGCCGTTTTGCCAGTCACTTTAGCAACAATCGAAAATCACGATTGGCATCGACGCTAACACGCAGTTCCGTAGCTAATAAAATTCCTCGCCAGCCAGTTTTACGATTATTAACCTTCTATCTTGAGAGAGAAAAGGCGATAAAGGAAAACGGATTATTAGCAGATCCTTTTACCGGAACTGTGTGTTAGCTACAGAGTGACAGAAGCGAAAAATTCGCAATATCTCACAATTTCGCGCAATAAATCTCACAGCTTGCTCTCCGCTCTCTTTCTCAATTACTTCTCTTAACGATGAAGAAACAGACGAGAGTATCCGTTGCGATGATTTATCTGTGCTATACGAATGTTAAGCGCAAACACGTCGAAACAACGAGCTGTCGGGATGTCACGTCCCGTACAGATCGATCATAAGCGTGGCAAAATATAAAGTGGCGTGTTCAGAAGCTTGCGAAACTTTCGCTTTAATGGACTATCCGTGTAACGAATGATGATGATGCCGCGCAGATGTCGAGAAAGCGTAAGAAATCACTTCTTCTCGTTTTTTTTTTTTTTCGTTCTGATTAATAATAAAGAACAAAAGTGGAAGAACTCTGGCCCCGAAGCAAAATTGACCTTATTTTGACGCAAAAGTCGCCGTGACGTCAGCACGAAGCGTCAAAATAAGATATCGTTGTGTGTGTGTGTATGTGTGTGTGTCTGTCTGTGTAAGAATGCACAAGAGAGTCTGGAGAAATTCGTTCTCTATATAAACGGCAGATTATAATACTTGTCGACACCGATGCGACAAGTGACGCGAATATATAATACACATAAATCGCATTATTCTTATAACGGCGGCGCGAGAGAGAGATCGAGACTCACCTAGTTTCTCGCAAATGAAATTTTCATACATATCGCCGAGTGCGTTTCTCCGCTTGCTCACAACAATTTTCAAGAATCCATATCCACGCGCTTTGCAACGGCGTGAGCTTTCAAATTAACGCGACTACTTGCAATCCGTTATTTTTCCTGTAATCTCCCTCCGTTGAAATCAGAATTAAAAAAAAAAAAAAAAAACAAACTGAATTTCTTGCAAACTACTTTCGACATTTGCTCGCGCGGAATACATACATTCGAAAATGACGACACGAATTCGCAAGCGAGTTGCATACGCGAGATGCATCGGTTTGAATCGAGGTTTAAACTTACACAAGTTCATAACCAGACTCTGCTAACTAATGCGGTAGTAACGTGAATATATAATGCGCTTTGCGCATTGAATTTCACTTCCCAAATGTAAAATCGATTCTCTCTCATGTCGCGCGATACGCAGCAAAAATCGTGAGAAATCAAATTGTACACGGAATCGTATTTCGCGTATCGGCAAAATTAGTTCCCGTTCTATCAGCGATCTAAAATCGAATAATGTTTTGCGCCGTGTTCTCAAAAAACAACTACCGCGTCTATTGTACTTAAAATCGCGCACTATTTGTAACGGAGATACTATTTTCTATATTTGTCTCTGTCGAACACAATTGACGTCTCCCACAAAACACTCGACCGTTTCAAATGACCGCATCGTTCGATTCTACCATTATGTTAAACGCAATTCGTGCTCTACTACGACGATCGTGTCGCGCGGGTGTCATTTGATTATTCGAAATGATGCAGCGAGGAGAGAGAGACGTGAATTGTCGCAGAATTATGCAAATACTGGACATGTATAATTTGCGCGCTAGATGTCATCTCCTAACTACGCAAGATCGATACACGCTACGTATTTTACGATATTGCCGAGGCGCGATGAGCGCAAGCATACTGCCCTGGCAACGTATATTACAATTCGCATTACAATCCTGTGTGAAACATAGCGCCTGGCGGCGATCTTTTAAAATTTTCAGCTCGTCGCGGCCGGCCTCGCCTATTCCGCCTTTTCTTCCCGCGGAAATGAAAAATTCACGCGGCTCGCGGCGCAATTTTGCATAGGATCTCGATCTGTAAAGGCAATGCCGCATTAAAATGTCTCGAAGTCAGACCGTCACGTATACGCCGACGCGCGCGCGGGAAATAAATCAAAAATTCCCTTGATATGTAACTCTCGAACGGGATTTTAACTTCTCGGAAACGCGAAACAGTTTTGGCCGGCGCGGATTTTCATTCCGGCTTTCGCAAGTTGAATAATACATTAGCCGGGATTATAAACTCCAGTTCCAGCATATTGACTCAGAGGGCATTAGCGCACAATCGGCAATAATGGAAGTAATTAAACACTAAATGATGGATCGCGAAAACCCGCGAATACGCATTACGACGTGACGTAGGAATGATCGCAATGAATCAACTGCCGCCTAGTTTAATCAAATGTCAGCGATGACGATCACTTAATATGCCCTTTAATGACGCGCGCGACGTCAAAATCGAACGAAAATCAATCGCGCGCGGGCTTGACCTGGTTTCGACGTGTGCGCGCGATGTAACGTTGTAACGTGATGCTGTAAACTGTCGAAGCAAGATGCCTTCTGTGCAATTTGCAACGTATGGGAATGCGTCTCGTGAATTTAAGATCGGTCGGCGACGCGCGCTCGGTAATTTCGCTGAGAGCATAACAATCGTGACGCGTTCACGAGCTGTATCTTGAATTTTACAGACATCATGAATTTCTTTTACACACACACACATACATTTTAGTATTCAATTTCACATTTTAATTCTAAAACGAAGAAAAATATTTGACAGCTGTAAAGTTTTTCTTAAAAAATAAAAAAAACGTAATCTACAAAATTACCTGAGAAGCTTATAATAAAACGTAGAACACGATTTCAAAATGAAGACGTGGAATACTTTAGAACTGAAAAAAAAGTCAAAGATATTCAAATATTTAAAAGTATAATTCGTTAAATATGCATCAAGGAAACTTGTCTCTTATATATACGAAATACTGACTTTGCTTTTAAATTGAAAGAGATGTGTATAAGTGGTAACTTTATGTACAAAACGAAGGAAACATTTTCGTAATTAAAACTATTTCAAATCGCAAAATATTTGACGTCAACAAAAACGTTGCATCCTCATAGGACTGTAAACGTCGTCGTATCTGCCGCTAATCGATACGGAACCATTTTTGCAAACAACCTCCTCCGCGCGCTCAGGCATTCAGAGATAACATTCGGTACATCTATTAAAATCCAACAAATCGATCAATTACGGCACACAATCACGTTTGAACTAATCGATCAATTAAACGTATAAATGGCACTTTAACTAATTAAAATGAAAGATAAAGTTAATTTTAGCAAAATTACAACACGCATGAGTTTTGAACGTGTATTCGCGAACTCATTAATATCTTTCTATTTTACAAAATACTTACAGGTATTTTTGTTGACAGTGTTTCACAAAGATTAATGCAATCGCAATGATTTATGTGACAATACGCGCGAAACTTACGAGACTCGTCAGTAATTTACGTTCCCGTAGAGGGCAAAATATTTTTACAATAACAAAAAATTATTGAAACGCCGCGCGCGAATTTTCGAGTTGTAAACAAAAAACACATGAGATACACGCGGGATTCAGTATTTACAAAACTTCGTGCTACTGCTTCGGAACATCGAGAAAATAATCACGCGCGCGACTTTTGATCAGTCTATCGCGTTTTATTTCTGGAACTTCATCCCGGCCCGAGCGACGCGCGTGTGTTGTTAAATATTACCAAATATTTTTGGCGAGAACGTCAGAAACGAGATTATTAATCTTTCGTCTGAATGACGCGAAAGATTAATAATCTCATCTTTTCTCGAATCAATAACACCGAGACGTGTATCCGGAGGAGTCATCTCATTGTCGAAAATCATATCGTACAAGATTGAGTATCGAACTCTATGGACTTGTTGATTTCGCACGAGTTGGTATATTTGTACAACGTCATCCGCGTATCGTGACGTTTCTATCGGATATTGCTGGCGGTTAGTCAGTCAAATGCAAATATAATATATTTCGATGTATTCAACGGGCGAATATCGCAAAAAGTAAACGATATCTATTTGAACAAACTTGGAAAATATCACCGTTTGGAACACGGAACACATTGTGATAACAAACTTTGTAAAACACATATATCTGGAAGGCAGAAAATTTAACTTCTCAATGAGAGAGACGTTCATTTTCGTATGCAACAGACAAACACGTAATGCCCTTAGGATTTCTGTAGTTACGAACGACAATATCAAAACTGCATTTCAATTTTCGTTGCTTCAATTATTTCTAGAAAAACAATGTATTTTATATTTTGACAACGAGTAAGAAAAACAATTAATTTCCTGTTACACAGAGCACGCTCGTGTGTGTGTGTGTGTGTGTGTTCGCGTGTAACAGCCGCACAATTTAACAGATCGTTAACGATCCTCAGACCTTTCCGTTAGCGTTAAAACCCGCGTCGCTTTTCTCGCCAGCGTGATTTCATCGAAAAGCGCGATTTTATTTTTGTCTTACTGCTCTCGGAGCGTCGAATGTCCAGGAAATTGTTTCTCCCGCTCGGGGAGAAAGAGAGAAACGAAAGTTAGGATCTTCTCGCCGGACGATTTTCACATCACGATGAAAACGCGAGCGACGGAAATGTGGAAGGTGGCTGAAACTTTAATTCCATTTTTCGCGCGCGACGTTTCCGATCGAAAAAGGTCACCGAGGGACCTCCCGACGTCGTGCGACGATTCCCGATCTCGTCACGTCGAGAAGATTGACGACACCACGAGTCGAGAGGAAATGGTACACCGTCGCGCGTGACGCGCACACACACTTTTCGCGAGTCCTCCGGACGAGCTTTCGCGAGGAACGGAGCGACGATTGCGCGAGCGGTTGTCAAGAGAGAAGGTGGCACAGCTGCGGAAATCCGACGGCTGACTGGAGGATTCGCAGACGCGCGCCTTTAATTTAGAGTCGCGGAGCGCCCTCGACCTCGCACGCTGCATGCGGCTCGTTTGTGCCTGAGCGGAGTTGTACGCGGGCGTTTGTGTAGCACGTGCATAAACGCCTTACAGCCACACACTCCCGATGCCAAGGTACTTCGGGCGTCGGGAAGCTGCGCCCAGAAGTGTCGTCGGTCGACCCCGCACGTAGTCGTACTAGCTGTAATTGGTGGAAACCTCTGAGCAACCCTCTTGTCCTCTCCCGCGGGAACAGTCTCCGTTTTAGAGAGACCGACCAAAAGCACCGACTCGCTTGCTTGTAACACACGGAAAGCCGACTTTCAGGAAGGAGCTGTTTACCGCGAAACCGCTAACGACGGTGACCAGACCGCCGTCGCATTCATCGGCAACTAACCTGGCAATTACTGTGTGACCCGAACGCGTCGGGCTTTGTGTCGCCTCCTGCCGCGCGCACCTCATGTTAATATTTCATACTTACATAGGCCACTAATAATGTACGCGTTCCAATTGCGACATTTTCCGCGTTGTGAGAATTGTGGTTATCGTACGTGTGTAAAAATAATCGAGAAAGTATTTTTAAATTTATGTCATTATTGAATTTCTGTGTGAAATCGTTTTAAGTAATTTCCAATTATAAGAAAATATTAACGATAATTTTTGAACGGTAATCTCGATCCTAAATGATTTATAAAAAATATTATGGAGATTGATTTTTTACATTCAGAATTAATGTACGTATACATGGAAAAGAAGATAAGCTTTTTTATGAGAGTTCATTAATGGGAACGTGTATAAGAGGATTAATTGCAAATCAGGATTCATGAGAACTTGGCGCTGCGCTTAATCAGATCAGCCGGAGCGACAATATCGCTCCCTCCCAGCAGACCCGCAGAACTGCATAGTGTAAAGACGTGTTAAATCATTAATGCGTGGCAACTTCACTCACGGAGAGGTCACTACTCCCGGGATTGCATTGCATATTTCACCTGAAGTAATCCGGTATGATTTTCTCCCGTTCTGTCGCAAACGCGCGAATCCGCGCTATCTATTTTCGGCGTCAATCTCGGTCGGATGTCTTCTCTTCTCGTTCGTAAAAAGTTCGTACTGCGTAATAAATCGCACGCTTTATTGCAAGATCGTCGGAGAATAAACGCACCGAAAATTCGAGCACAGGACGCACTTTTTTTTTTTTTTATTTCCCCGACCCTCTCAGATCTTTGAAAGCTTTTCTCTTTACAAACTCAATAAAATAAAGAGATAAATGATGAAAACGCGAATAACTATGGAATATACAATTTATCAACAAAGCAGGTGATGAGATCAAAAAATAAATCAATATATATGTTTAAAAAGATGTTACCACTCGACCTTCATCCGACTTAGGACAAAAAGCTTGTTGAATCATGATTGTTGACTTACCCATGTCGTCGATTATAGGCGCCATCCGTAATGTGACACCGACCAGGAGAAGAGACATGGCTAGCAGAAGACACGCGGTGGCGACGATCGTCCATCGTGCACGGGGCGGAAGTTCCTCGGGATCGACGAGCTCCTCTTCCGGACCGACAGATTCAACCTTGCGCCGTTTACGTTTGCGCTTTCTTCGCGGTCGATGATAGTTTCCCTGAGGCTCGTCCATCTTTTCCGGATTGCTCATAATCTCCTCCTCCTCCAGCTCGTCGGCTACGTTCAACGCTACGTAGTCGTCGTCATCAAGAGGCACGGTAGTCCCTCGCGGCAAGTTCACGCGCAACGAAGTCGCGCTCGAATGTATTTTACTGGAAGGAACAAACAGCAATTTTTTTTTCCTCCGTTGTTTCGAAAATAAAAAATGAATACTTCGTTTCGCATTCGGAGCGCGCATGTAAAAAACAAAAGTTGAAAACTACGCATTCGAAATTCATCGCTCAGTACAATATCAAGCTATTGTTTAACGATAACAATCGATCAAAAACGATTGTTATTGATCGAGATTTTTTACTTTCGATTAATACGCGAAAAAAAATTCACGCTAAGCGAATCACTGCATTTGACGTTTAATTTAAGTTGAAAACTGACGTCTCTCTTAACACATCTCGCGCGATTTCGCTGTTGAAAATCTCGGCGGATTTATTTGCCACTTCAAGATTTTAATTTGCAGTCGTCAATATAAAAAAGTTAATTCGCCGCGAATGTTGCGCGTTCGTCTTTAAAGAAACGATTGTTCTAAAAGAAAATTGAATATAATCTCGGTGCATTGTGCGAGATTATTTATAAGACGAAAATTACATGTCCATCTCCTGAATGGACTATTTCCAACTATCGACAACGCCATTAATTAAAATCTACACCCGTGTGCGCGCATACATCTTGTCGAACGCATCGCGAACGATACGGCAACACTTCCAATATACGTTTCTAACACTGGTAACGATTGTAAAGGCTCGAAGAAGAAGGACGAACGAGTATCGATCATAGTGGTACCTGCATTGTTCGTGAAACTCGAGAAATTGCTGTTTGCTTGTACGTGAGTGGCAGTAACTAAAAGGGCGACCCATTGTCATGCACGCGCGCACTTCCACATCGAGACGAATTAGAAATGTTACCCCGTTTTCGACTCACCAGGCAAGAAAGAAGCTGAACGATATGAAAAGAAAAAAACGGGAGAAAAAACGGGAGAAGAAATTAATCGCCGAGAACATTTTCGCGTCGAGTTACGAGACGGAATAATTTAGGTGGATGTGTGCGGAATATAAAACATACATATGTATATATGCAGGAAACATATATATGTTGCAAACGTTTTAAAAATAAATATTACTTACGACGATAGAGTCATGTTAAATTTTTCGCTGACATGTGCAATAAATGTGGGACAGAACACGTGTAATAAATGAGCGCACGTGCTCTCTTTCTCTCTCTGTCTCTTTTTCTCTCTATGTTTGCAGTAAAACTGATCAACTCGTTCAACTGTTACGCGATTTACAACGCGCGCGGCAACGAGTGTGGAAAAGCGGGCCAGCAATTCGCAATATAGGTATCGTCCACAACAAGCCGGCGAAGAGTAGACCCCGATATCGAGCTGAACAAAGAACAATCGTTGCACTATCTACGTCACACACACACACACGAAGGCCGTCAAGGCTTACTCTCTAAGTATAATTTTAGAAAACGCCGCTAGAATAGGACGGAAAAGTGGAAAAACGATAACCGAGGCGTCGAGGGCATTGTGAGGGACTTGGATGAAATTCGAGCTAGTGATAACAGCCGGCGTGAGGCCGGACAAAGGCCGACCGTCGTCGTCGATTCACACACCGGTCCTATCGTCGCTCACGCAATTGTAGCTCTCTCGCATTCGTCGCTATTCGTTAAATTATACTCTCTCCCTCTCCTCCCCTCCCCATACACATATCCGTGATGTAAATATTTATCTTCGCCGTTTCGCAATTATACGGAACGAAATTAATTTCCGCGCATTATAGACATATATATTTAAAATACGTCTATTAATAACGATTATCGGAAAACGTGAAAAACTTATAAATAGAATCTCGCAGAGCTACGGTGTGACAGCACGTTCAATTACGTGGAGGATACTCGATAAAGAGAGAATCGAATTGATGCGCCAGTAGATCCGACCGTATCGGAACGGACCGTATCAAGTAGTGAACGTCGACGTTGTGTCAGTCGGCATTGCCGGCTATTCTCTCGCGTACACACGCGAACAAAAAATAAAATGCTTCCATTAATATTGTTAGTTAGTCTGTGATACTCCGGCACTTTATTTGTCAACGAACAACTGTCGAGATACGTTATCGCGCGATCTTTTACGTGCATCTGCGGAACGCTCTGGTTATTGCATTTAACTTGCCAATGGCATCGTTGTGTGTCCTATTTATAGAACAACCACACAAACGCCGATATACGTATATACAAAGTTCAAAAGTTAAAATAATATCTTGCTCCGTTCTTTAATGTGAATTATCGCGTTGTTAATTTTAGACCCTTGTGTGTTTTGTTGTCATTATTTTCCGTAACAAAACAATATACGTAGACATTTATCGAAACATGATTCTATTCCAACTGCGACACGCGGTGCGATATATTTCAACGCTACGTATTTGTACAGTGTGTACAGTGGTGTTGTAGAGATTCTCTTTCGCCGCCACGTTGTGTTGCACGGTGTTTTTTTAAAAGACATCCGAATGTCGCTATGTAATTTTAGAAACTGTCGAATTAAAAAAAAAGCAAGGAGAAGAGAGGAAAAAAAAGAGACGACAAGGAACGATGACGCTGTAACACGATGACGCCTCCTCGTGATCGCCAACGGCTATCTGCCGGCGGCAACAGTTTCATTACACGCTTCAACGGCGCATTCGTCCTTTGTCGCCCAGGTGGCTCAGCCGCCAAACCGTGTTTGCCGTGAGAGCGGCATGTGACGGAGGCGCGCGACCACGCACTGCGCTGACCCAGTTCCACCGGTCGTGCTGCGCTCTCCTCACGCCAAAACCAACCGTGTCTTTCCTCTCTCTCTATCTCTCTCTTTCCTCTCGTGACCGCCGACCGATCGAATCCCGGTGAATATGCAAGAAGGACGTAAACGCGCGGCAACAAACACACTCCGCGACCCCGTAAAAGAGAAGAAGATAGCGAAAGTTCGCGGGCACACCGAAGAGAGCTTATTTGCTGATGCGCGCACGCGAGTTTTTACGAGATCGTAAATGAGAAAACTACGCCGGAGAGAACGCGGGTAAAGCCTCGCGCGAGAGATATTTCGGTTTTCTAAAAGTCGCGTTAAAAAAGAATAAAAAGAATCAAATCCAATTTTTAATATTGGATTAAAGAAAATTGAAGCGGAATGTTATTTCGATGATGATAAGAGTAAAAAACATTTTCTTGCCGCGTAAAAATTTAATTAACTTGATTTTGTATCACCTGTTATTCAATTATAAATAGTTTGATAATAACTTGAGACTGACAAAACTGTTTTTCTTATCTCATAAAAATTTTTCCATGCTGTTAGTGTTGAGAGAGAGAGAGTCGAAAAAAAATTGATATAATTACTTACAATTGAGCGGCGTTTTGGGGAAAGGAGCAGGCACTTCGGTACAGCCGCGAATATTCGGAGTCGCCGAGGACTTCTTTAGCCCTTTCGAAATCTATTAGGGCCACATCTTGGTCGCCGTCGATACCGAGCAGCTCGAAGCGCGAATCGAGGCCGGTGTGAACGTCTTGAACGACGCCTTGAAGAACATTTGGGCTCCTCGAATGCCTGCGCTTCTTTCGAGGACTTCGAGGACTTTCCGAGGCTCTTCTCCGTCCCTTTCCTGGCGGCAACAGAAAAACATCGCAATTATTAAATATTCAATCGAGACCGACTTTAAACGTTACGAATTTATTGCTTTTACTAGCCAAACAAACATAACAAACAAAGTCAAACCGCCGGTACAAAAATTTCATTTTGATTTATTGGAACAATCTATTTGTTCTTCGTCTCTCGAACCAAAATTTGAATCACATTTAATCGTTAAAATATACGAAGCGAATGAATTTTCATCATCGTGTAAAGTAAAATATTCTGGAAATGTAAATTCCCTACCCAATCTCGTTTTGTGTAAATTAAAAAGTATTCGTTTCAATATTTTTCGTCCAGAATACCAAATTACCGTACCGTTAGGTAATCTCTGCTGATGATGATCCGTCCCGTGAAGATTAGTCCCGTGAAGATTAGCCCCATGAAGATAGTCGCTTCCGCAAGGCGCGGAGTCGTGGCGTCTGCGACGATGGCGATGATGCTGTTGTTGATGCGGGCTCTTCTTTTTGCCGTACTGCTGGTGCTGCGAGTGATGATGATGATGGTGGTGATGATGATGGTGATGGTGATGGTTCAACGAAGAAGAGGCTGTCGAGGTCGAGGTCAATCTGGGTCGGCGCGGACTGGCCGGTGCGCTACCGGAACGTCGGCTTAGCGTCGACGACGCCTTCATCGCCTCCACCTTAGTCTCCACCAGGGCAGCGAGGACGGCCTCGAGACGCGCTACCTCCATGCCGCCCCCGCCGCCGCCAGCGTCGTCCGTTGACACCGCTTTGTCGGCGACATCGGAGGTTACCGGCGTCGCCGTCACCGTCATCTCGTCGCCTGCCTTCGCTGTCACATCACCGTCGCCCTCATCGGCGGCAATCGCCGTCGTGGTGATCGCCGTCGTGGTGTCGCTTTCGCGATCGTTTGTAGCGCGGGAACGATCGGCCCGCTGTCGGAACGATCACAAGTCTTCCTTCTTTTGCTTCTTTCGCTGCCGTTTCGTCGCGACGACCTCGCTTCTGTTCTCCGACAGTTCCTGCAGGAAGCGCGACAACATCACAAGCGGACGTCACCGACGCCGTGCCGTAGAAAGCGCCGATTCGCTTATCGGATATACTATCGCCGCGACGTTCTTCTGCCGACCGCGTCGCTCATTAATCTTCGACGGGATTTCCGGCGCGACGCTGCTAACGATTTTCCTCTCTCCTAACGGCGATATCTACAAGTATCGCATAAAAGCTGCTCGCTCGACTCATTCGCATTTAGCGGTTGTCGCTTTTTGCGCCGATGATCGGGAAGGTAATAAATTTCTTCATGTATTTCTTTTGCTCTCCCCAACGGATCCTCAAGAGTTGCTTTGTGTTATTTCTTGCAGATTGATTTTGTTTTTTATTTTTTTTTTAATTTCTTTCACGTGCCAAATGTGGCGCAACGTAGTTAACGTAAATATCTTAACACTCGCTTAAGTATCTCGACTCGGCAGTATATCTGTCTTGATGTTGTTTATTCGCTGCTAATCGCTTGCTTGACGGCTGACAAGAGAAAGAGAAAGAGAGAGAGGGAGGAAGAAAGAAGAGAGAGAGAGATAAACCGCTGATAACTTCGTTCATCTCATCTCCTGCGCTTTCATCGTTGCCTTCTTTTCATCGCTCGTAGTCGAAATCGTTAAAATACACCCTCAAATGCAATTCAACGCTCAATTAGCTCGCGTGTTTGCTTCGTCGGGACGAAATCCGAGATTTGTTCTTTTTTTTTTTTTTTTCCCTTTTTTTTCCCTCGGAGCTTCACGATCGATGCTCGACGGAATCGTTGCAACAGACGGTCAGCTTCGCGATTCTTCGTGTCTTCGTTTCCGAATTACCGCTCCATTATCGACAATGACCGTGCATTATCTGATAGCGAATATCAGATGATTCGCCGTGCTCGACGAAACGGATGATTCCCAGCGGCTGCCGTAAATTTCTTCCGCTCGCTCGACCGTCGTTTCCATCATACGCGAATTCCACAAGTATCAGCTTTTACGAGGGTAACGAATTTAATCGGATCCACTGTGTTCAACGCAGATTTCCATCGTATTATTAAAAGCACGCGGAATGCGACACCATTTACCCGGTTTTGCGTTACACGTCAAACTCTCGTCGCAAATCACAGCATTCGTTACAGCGCTATCGAGTTTCTTCGATGAAGAAAGTTGACAACATCGTTGCGAAAAGTGGCTTTCGTACAGCCTATATATTTTCCGGCTGTTCCGCGTTTCGATCGCTTTCGTGATCGCTTTAAGAGTCCCCGAGAAGCACGAAAAGTCTACTTTTTCCGAAGATTCGCCAAATATCTCGCGCACTCGAGCGTCGTTTCAGCGACGCGTCAAAACTTTCATTTCGCGCGTTATGCAAACACGAAGCAGCGTTCGGTGATGTCGAGGAATTTTTATCGAGATGTTCGATAAGTCGATCTGTGCGATCAGAACCTGCAGAAGCAGCAAATGATGGATCGACTGACTTCGCCACGCGAGCAGAGTCGCGCGGCGAGATCAGACTCGCTCGTGTGACTACTTCTCTCGACCCTTCATTCCAACGTAGATGACCCCGTTCTTCCCGTTTTCCGCGGCGCAACGCGAAGGAAAGGTCGCGAAACACGTAACCCGACTAGGTATGTGAAGGATTTTCGCGAAGATATCATTCACCGCGCAAACAAAAGCGGAATTGCTCAACGCTCCGGAATTCGTGCGGATTCCGATATTTTCACAAACGGTGAAATTCTAACGGATAAGTGCCTATCGCGGATTTGCGTGAGATCCGCGAAATTGCGCAATTTCGAAATGAGAATTCTGCGGTGATACACACGTTGGGAAATAAAATTGCGTCTTTTTACAATCCGAAAACCCGTTCGGGGAGTTTCCTATTTCGAAAAAGCGTTCTACGAATTTTTTTCTCATCGAAAGAAAGATGGATAACTGAAGTCTGGTTTGACTGCTCATTTCAAGCAAGCTCCTATTAGCCACGAAATTGGATTGGTTCGTTATGCAACGCGAGATTTAAAAGGATCATTTTGATCCATTTTTTAAAACGAATCCATCAAAAAACGTTCGTTGTGTCAGAGTAACGCGTAGAAATCAATATCCAAAGGGTAAGAAGAAGAGATTTAATACAAATTAAGATTTTTTAATATACGTTAAGGGGGAATAATTTTTTTTTAAACGTTAAAAAAAAGCACTCGACTTTATTAAAGTCAAGATAAGTGCTTCTCTTTGGAGTATCTCGGCGTGTTAAAAGAATATTGACGGGTTAAAAAGAAATTAATGTAGTCTTTCAGTTTTTAAATGCGCGGCAAGAGGCTGCGAGTAAATTACTCATTTCGTGAGAAGAGGCAAGCGACGGAGCGAATAAAATAGCTCGTTGGCGCGGGCATCGAGCGCTCTAGTCTGGTCAGCTCTAACGTCAGAGCACCTGGAACAAGGTTTGCCACAGGCTAGCGCAGTCGATACACATTATACGCTTTGGGATCCGATTGACCATAAAACCGCCTGTGCTACTGCGTCAATGGAGAATGCTGAGCTATATCGCGATCGTTCGGCAATTTCAATCACTCGACATTTATACGGCAACTCGATTCGCGAAAAATCCGATCCGGAATATTCGAATGAACGAACACGTAATCCATTTGCGCCTCACTTTTATCTCGAGAGCATTGTCCTAATTTATTCGCGAGGGTCAGCGCGTGTCAGCCAATCTGCTTGAGGTCGTTCTCAACGTTTTCGGCTATTTCTCAGCGGACCCAAACGCGACCGACGAGTCCTTTTCCTTATTCCCTCACGGGGAATACGAGAGAAAAATAAAACCGCTCACGGAGGTACACATCCCTCAGGCGAAATACAAGGATAGCTAAATGTGAGCGAAAAGAGAGATGACAGGAGATGTCATTGTGCTTTTGAAAAGTATAAGACATCGGCAATAGCACAAATGAGTTTCTCTCTCTCTTTTATCTTTGAATACTCTTTTTTTATAGAATTACTTTTCTGAGAGAGAATGATTATACTTTTAAGTGAGAAATAGACGGGGACATGAGAACTCGGACCACGCAATAGGAACGAGCGAGAGCTCGTTTCGATGTTCAAAACTTTTTTTGAAAAAGAGAGAACAGATTTTTCCGAATAAAAGAATAAAAAGAGAAAACACGTACGTCGATAAGGACAGAGAGAACAGAGAAGAAAAAGAGCCGGAGACTGACGTAAAGTGTTACAGATCTCTTTCTCTTCCTCTCCCTTTCTCTCTCTCTCTCTCTCTCTCTCTCTCTCTCTCTCTCTTTCTCTCACTCTTTCAGGTGTCACGAGAACGCGAATACTTGTTGTCACGTACACACTGATACTAGCAACACCGCTACTTGCCGATCCGCAACGATACTGCTCACGTACTCTACTCGCTACTCCGTACCCCTCCTCCTCATTTAGTGGTTACATTGCTCCGTCTCACGGATGCTGACCAATGAAATCCGACTAGGTCTCTGTGCGAGAGGTCGTGACGCTTCTGGACGCTCGTGCACCCTCACGGGCACGAGAGGAGCGCGTGAGGATTGACGGAGCGATTAACGTGCCACGCGGGAGATTACGTCACCACGCTAACCCCACGTTGCTCGACTGCTGAGCACTGCGATCGGCGGCGCTCTCACGGGACACGCTGCACTCACGACCGAACGTACACGCATACACTTGACGCGCGCACCCCCGACGGAGGGATGTCGCGTGCGCGGGTGCTAGCGATCGCCCGAATACTGGGGTAACGTCGCGGAGCGGACAGGGTTGGCGGCGGGCAGGCAGGCAGGTAGCCTCTTTGGCAGGGATGCGTTCAGCCCTACCCCTTCCTGCCGCTGCCACCACCACCATTACCACCGACGTCGGCGCCGTCGTCTCTCACACAGACGAATATTTCTCCCTTCGTCTGAATCGGAGCTCGAAGGGTGCCAACGAACCGCGATGTTTATCCTTCGAATTCCTTACGTCTTCGAATAAGTTTTAATCCGCACGCGAGCGTGCCAATTCTACTTTCAAATATATACAGGTTACTGTGCTAATTAGTCTGGGAAGAGGGAGGAGATTAAATCAAGTTGCGTAGTTTCTCCGTAGTATACAAATATTTAGATCCAAAAATATAAAATAATGTCTAAAATATAAGAAAATTAGTGAAATGACAAATATCGTTAGTTTTATATTAGTTTGTAGTTTCGAACGTGAGTAAACTTTAATCGAGGTAAAAGATGTAAAATTTTAATTTATATAAAACTTAATTATATCAATATACGTAGCACATTTATTGCTACTGCGTCCAAAATTAAAGCGATTGGCCGTTAATTGCTCCCGAAATAGCGAATTACGTTGCGACAAACGTTGCAATTATACCGACGTTAATTTTATTAGACTATACCGTAATTATCGCGCGCGAAACTGTCCGTGTTTCCATAATTTTCGCGAGAAAAGACCGATTTCGCGCAGAGAAGCCGGAGTTCTCTCTCGTGCGCGGTGGAGCCGGAGTTTTATCGAGACATAAATCATTTTATTGCTCGCGCTGCACCAAGCACACAGTTACGAGTTACGTCATATAGATAGATCGTGATACTCTCCCGTCGCACATACCAAGCGAACGTAAAAATACCGTACCGTTCTAACGACGTTTGTGGCGCGTTACAACGCACTCCTGTCACTCTTCGTACAAAACGCCGAGATTGAATGAATCTCGATATCGAGACTCTCGGATTGAACGTAATAAAATAGTAAACGTTAAAAGTAACGATCGTTGCGCGAGGCAGCGGGAACTCTCGCTCTACTTTTCTTCATTAGCCACCCCATTCCCTGAGAACGAGGACGAATTGTGGCAGTCGTTCTCAAGCGGCAAGGTACTTCTCGCTAGTTTGATTAGGTCGCCGTTGAAGAAGACCGCCGGTCTGGCCTCGCTTTTGTTGGAACGTCCTCGGAACGACCTTTTTCCTAGATTTCTCGCCGCCGTTTCTATTCGCTTTGGAAGATTTCCAGAGCTTCTTGTCGCGTGTGCGTAATCTCGCATTTCGCCGCTGTTTTGTTTGCACGTAAAAATGCGATTCGAGAATAAGTTTCACATAAAGATAAGGGGGAGGGGGGTTGAAGTTTGTTTATTTCTTTTCCGCAATTTCGCGTCACGAGACGCGTAGAAAGTGTAAAAGTCTTCTAGCGTTTTATGGCTCCTGCAAAAGCGGTGAAATAAATTTTATTGATCGACCTGTAGCTTCTTGCGTGGAGCTCAGTTAAGGGTAAAAGCGTCCCGCCGAAAAACAGCGATCCCTCCTATCGGCGAGACCTTCCTCGACGTCTTTCCTCTTGACTTTCGAATCGTTCATGTGAGATAAAATGATTAGCACGTACGGCTGTTGCATGAAAATGTGGCGAAGAATCTTAGTCGAATCGAGAGCATCGACGCATATTGAATACAAAAAACCGAGAGCGTACGCGTATAGATTACAAAATGAGAGTTTTTCTTTAAAAGGAAATTGGTTTAGTGAGTTATTCTCAATCTGTTCCTTACAAATTTAAATTTCTCATAAAAGCGCAAGAGCTTTTATATGTTAATCTAATCTTATGAATTTTTCATTTTATATTTTTTTTAAGAATAATATAAAAGAAATTATTCTAAACACTCGTGGAAATATATTTGTATAAATATTTAAAAGACATAAGTTTAAGTCATTAAAACGGTACACGAAACGTTTAAAATTATCTCTTACGTAAATACCAAACCGTAATTATAAAGCGCGTCACTCAGTGAAACGAGTCAGTAATTATCCTGAGTTGTGTGAATCCTTTGGCTTCTGAATTACAAGCTCAAGTTCTTCCGGAGTGTCTTCCTACAACAGAACGCAAATAATCCCGTGTCACTAATCTCGCTCTTAACTCTTATTTCTTCATCATTGTAATTAAAAAAGAGCAATAAATCACAGGTTTTTTGCGTTTCTTTAACTTTTAATTACGCGAATTACTTCTCGATAAACCTGTTGTAGTTTTTTTTTTTTTTTTTAACTACAGTTAATTATGAGTAAAGTTACGACGTTGTAAAATTTAATTTCCTCTAGCAGCCTCTTCGAGTGTCGAGACGACAATTCGACCCGCGCACAAGCCGAGAATAGGGGAGTCAGAAATCAATTTGTGCCCTTCGTGTGGGACGTGGTTTTGATGGGTCCTGAGAGCCGTCTTATCTTACGGAAAGTTACAGAAAATCATACTTTGAGCGTCCCGCAGAACGGAATCCGATATAAGCCGCGATGATAAAGTACGCAGCTTATCTCGGCCTCTATCATCGCGAATATAAAATTTCACATTCGAGTTTTAGAGAAGAAATACTTCGATCGAAAGAGATCGAGATGTATATATAATATACGTACCGCTTGAAATACCGCGCGTCGCGCGAGATAATCGTGACGCGCTTTCTCGGGGAAGGTGATCGATACGGGCCACGGAAACGTTGGATCCTCCTTGCCGCCGCTCAGTTTTAGAAACAACGAAGTCGCTATCACGAACGGTAACGTCAATACCGGTAACTGCATCTGAAAGCACAATGCCGAAAGAAAGAAAGAGAAAGAGAGAGAGAGAGAGAGAGAGAGAGAGAGAGAGAGAGAGAGAGAGAGAGAGAGAGAGAGAAAGAGAGAGAAAGAGTTTCGCGAAACCATTATAAATTATCGGAACAGAAAATAAGAGAGAGGGAGATTTTTAATTACTTTCATAAATATCGATCGTAAGCCGTACTGCAGTAGCGAAGTATAAATGATCGCCAAGACGGTGGCAATAGCGGTCTGGCCGTTTAGAATCAAGAGATTTCCGCCCAAAGCAGCTCCAGTTAAGAGACTGTTGTATCCCCACAATCCGCTGTAGACCTCGCCGTAGTCCGCTCCGAGTTCCAAGCCTGACGGAAGATTTACGATGATGATAATTTATATTCGTCACGCCTTTATCTCGAGACACACGGTTTCTCAATTCCCGCTAATTCACGATGAAAAGTTCTCTAGTGTGTATTCGCCTCTGTACGTCTAACGAGATTAAACGAGATTGTCTTGTCTCTTCGCTTTCCCTTCGTTCCCTGTATGCAGAAATTAATAAGATAAAAAAAAAAGAAAACTAAGTTAAATCTACCTGTTACGGTTCCGCAAAGAGCACCGAAAAACGAAAACGCGGTTGTCACCGGTGAGTATATTATCATTGCCAGATACATGACGCATCCGACTATCACGTCATCGATGCAAAACAGCTGCGAGGCCGAAACAACGCTACCTCGAAATACCTGAAAAAGTGAAATTAATTGCGGGCATTCGTAACAAAACAATCGGATTGATGCCTTCATTTATACACTTCTCGTATCGATTCTCGCGATAAATTAAAACAAGAATGTGTTCAATATTATTTGAAGCAAGCTTCGATAACTCAGATAGCGGCTGTAAAGGAAATATTTTTGCAACAAATATACCGTTGCGCGCGATATTCGATAAAACAAAATTTTATTAAATTTTTCATCTCGATGTGTGCGTGTGTGTCTGTGCGCGCGACTGTATCGATAAATTTAATATAGCGGAGAACCTTTGCAAGGTTTCAAAGAAATTTATGCGTTGTAAAAAAGTGCGAGATTACGTTATATAAAAGTAAAGCGTATTTATAAATCTCAGAAAGAATATATTCTGCGGTGTTTGCGCAACTGATTCCGCATTATAATTCACAAGACGGTTAATGTATGCAATATCAAGGATACAGGGTCGCAAAAAGTGGAGCACGAATAGCCTCTACCTTTCCCCAGTCGATGTAAACGTCGGACGCGTTCTGCTTGTAGAAACCAGCGTCGCTCATCGTCGTCATCGTCGTCGTCATCGTCTCACTTGTTGCATTGTGCTGAAAACAATACGTCTAGCAGCACAATACGTGAGCACATAGAGAAAGACAAAATCTCTCTCTCTCTCTCTTTCTTCCTCTCTTTCTCGACGAGATTCGTCAGAGAGAAGGCAAGGGTTCAAGCATTCAGGGTATGACAGAAACGCGTTTCTCGTGAAGAAATAATTTACGCCGCGCCTCGAATTGACTTTGCTCGTAAATTCGCGCGCGCAACACGCAAATATAGAGAGGAAACTTTTCTCGTAAAAACGACGGGTGCTTTTCCGCACCGTTGCGATTTTCACAATCTCGCAGTTGCGCATGAATCGCTAAGTTTATACGCGCGTTTCGGTGCGCAAGTACAGTCAGTTTTTTGTGTTATCGCGAATTTGCACGCGCGGTCGAGCGTAACGCCAAACGTTAATGGAACATCTGCTGGTCGTAAAGCTCAATATATCTGTGTATTGCGCAGCTCGAGATGCGATGTTTTTCACATATTTCACTGTTGAGGCTTCAATGTTTTTCCCCTCTTATTGCGGGAAACAAAAGCTCGCGAAAAAAAAAGAAAACACAGAGAGGAAACTCGCCTCAACATTTAACTGAAGTAAACAACCAGCGAGACTATTTTGGAATAAAACAAATTCAAGTCAAGATAAGTTATCGTCGACAGAGTTGGTCAGGCCGGAATTTGATCAATACAGAAGAAGCCCCAACCTACGGTGGATAGCATTTTCCTCCGTGAAAGCACGTCAAATATGTATGGTCGGAACACCGAGATCGCGTTTTCTAGGCGAATTTTATCCCGCGCACCGGAGTTTCTCTCCACACATCACAATTTTCATCAAATTTACCTTCTATTTCGGAGAACTGTAATCAATCGCTTATTTCGCTATCATCTTTGCAGTAAAAACGGCACTCGTCAAAATCTTTGACGTATTTATTACTATATCATATTATTTATCAATCTTATGTGAAAGATTTCTTCTTATATTTTACTTATTTATAAAAAATTAATTCCATTAAATGCATTTTTATTATTAGCAATATATTCGATTTTTATAGCAAAAATATGTTAAAACGTCTTTCAATAAATTATAAAAATAACAAATTTTTGAATTTGTGCATTTTTCACATTATTTTTTTATCTAAATTCATGACAAATGCGACTTTTTCTGTATAAAATTACTAAAAGATCTCGTATAAATAACGTGAAATTAATTTACCCTCTCAAACATTGGTTCCGCAGACTCGGTCAGCACATTCGCGCCATTTTGACCCAAAAGAACAAAAATCAACACGTACTCCACGAGGTTAAATGGCCAGGCTGTGCAGAAGAATTTATCGCTTCTCAGGGACCGCGCGAGATAAACACTGAAAAACATTAACAGAAGCTCCGTGAACACCTCTCTCAGAAATTTGCGAGCGCACCGCGCTGAAACAACGAGTGAAATGCGGTGAAGCTCTCGCAATCTCCCGTTTGCCGCATAATCCACCCTCGTCGCGTAACTATTCTCGTATCTTGCTCGAATCTCGGAACACGGACTCTGTGACGGCGCGTTTGGTTTAGTTTAGTTCCTATGCAAGTCGTCTGACGTTAAAATTCATAATGCTGTAACCTGAAGGCGTTATTATTATATTATCATGTAATTACGCATCAATGTACAATCTGCTCCATTTGCTTGTAATATAAACGTTATATAATGAACATTATTATCAACCATTTATATTAATTGGTATTAATTTATATACACATCTCTCTGTTTAATTAAACGTCCAAGACAATCAAGATGTTATTTATTTACGTGTAATTAATTTATTACTTCGCTAATATACTACGTGTAGAGAAATATTTCTAAATGAAAACTGTGTCAAAGTGTAAAATTACGTAAATGGAGATATCGTGTTTTTTACAAAACGTAATGTTGTTTGCTTTATTCATATTTATTTTTGTCAACTCAATTTAATGACATATATATTATAATTTGCAATCGTTAAAGTGTCATACGCAAACACGATTAATATTTTATATATATTTTATATTCTATGTATGTGAAGTATAGAATATTCATTGAATACATACCTGAATATCGCCGCCAGCAGCACAAGTGGCACGCTGAAGATATCGAAGGCTCCGTAAATCTGCGGTATCAGACAATACGATACCGCGCCGACCAGCAAAGGATTGAACACGCTTAATCCGTTTTCTACGATAATCCGAGGTTCTTGTATGGTCTGCACAAAAAAAAAAGAATAAACAAATACAGAAATAAAGGCCTCTAAATAAAAAGAAATTCCGCGCCGGTGGAGAGAATTTCGCATTGCTGCGAGGAGAAGCTACCGCATTGCAGTGATTTTTCCGCACGCAACCGGTCCATTAGATCCAAAAGAGATGGAAAAAGCAATAGCGAACGTTACGGCAGCATCGCGGTAAATACATATGAATAACGGATGACCGCGGAAACTAGCATGCTCTTCTCTCGGTAAACTGCACACCCGGTGTGCGGCAAGAACAGTATTACCTTTTCCGGTAAAAACGGACGATGCTTGACACCGAGCAGCTTGTAATTAATATTAAAACGTACCACGGACAGCAGGAGGCCAAGGCCGGCGGTGGATGCAGACAACGCCAATGTACCTGGCGCTACCACGGCCAGAGTGATTATTAACAGCAGCCCGCTGATAGGATTATTTGAAAAAACAATCTGCAATGTTAATCAAACCAATCAACGTTACGCTCACCGATTCCAATGCGTGATCAACGTAGTGTAATGTGTAAATGAAAATTGTGATCTACTTTTATTGCAACGAACAGTTTTTTATTGATATGGATTTTTAATACAATTTTTTTTATGCAAGACAATAATACTAAAATATCATAATAGCATTTTTGTGAGATATGTAAAACATGTAACATATATTTACTATTTTATATCAAATTTGATTTTTTTTACGTACCTGTCCAAATCCGCAAAGAAATGTATGAAAAAATTGCACTATGCGCCAAACGGGCTGCTTCTTTTGTGCGAGATATTCTTTCAGAATCGCAAAGTCGCCCACACATGCTACCCACGTTCGTTCCTATCAAATGTTTATTACATGTCTTTTATTTTCGCGACGATATTTTACTAAAAATTTTGCAAAAACATTATATAATAAGTTACTCCTTTTTATACACTAATAGTTTTAAAACTAGTTTTGATGTAATTAAAAATGAAATTGTACGTCTCACATTTTTTCTTCTGGCAAAGTTCTATCTGAAATTAACTGCAACAATCTAAAATAAAGAATCAAGTTTGCGACAAAGATAACAGTATTTTTTTATGATTTCAAAGACATTGAAACAAGAAATTAAGACTCTGTTATTAGCGATTTTTTTGAATATTTTGTACTCGAATAACTGCAATATTTGTATATAGTGAATTTTTAAACATACTTGTCGCACTTGCGGCAGCTCTCTCGTAGGCATTTCTCAGGCTTTCTGTCACCAAGTATCAAAACTGTATAGAGCAAAAAAAACGTTGCTTAATTATATAGATCACTCCTGCAGCGCACAGTTGGCATGTTCGTAAAAAGCTTTGCAATAAAAGCACGTGCTAAATCTTTGTTTGCTCAAAACACAAACATTGATAACACTGATAACACTGTACAGAAATAATATTTTTTACATCTAGTTGCTTAAGGTTTCACATCTAGTTGCGATAAGGTTGTAGAAATGTATTTATATACATATATCATGTCTCTTTAAATCAAATATTCAAAAACACTTCAACGCGTACTATGACATGCGATATACAAAAGTCGGAGTTTTGATATATATATATGACACCACCAATCACTACTACTAGTTTAAGAAAAATTTTAAAAGCATGTGTATTTTTAAATCACATTTTTATAATAAAAAATTATTTATGCATGTAATTATTTTGAAAAAAATAACATTCATAATCCATGTTAGAAAAAAATAAGAAACTATAAAATGTTCTCTCGCGCGATATCCGCGGCAGTTGCTATACCAGCGGCATTTGATTTCATACTGAAGTTCCTTTATAATTCTTCGTCTATCTAGAACAGATATCATGTGTGTCTCTCACATGTAAAACGTATTATTTAGAGCAATTAGCACGGTCGTGATTACCACGCTGAAAGAGTTGTGTTTACACTATTAATTATAGTACTGAAAGAGAGGATATAGATGATGCAATAAGTACAAACTGTAACAAGAGCATAACAGATAGCAAACAAGTATAATACTAAGTATCTATATTAGGTTTCTCTAGATTTTAAGGGATGGGTAAATACTTCGATACTGTAATGTAAAACTATATTTATGTTATCTCGTCACAACGCTATAAAATAATTTTATATAAAGGTTATAGTATATTTGTGCGTATATATAATTCAAAAATAAAAAAACTTTCTTATATCGTATCAAGATTAAAAAAAATAGTTTTAAAACATGCACTTTCCTGCAAAAATATACATTAACATTTCTAGGGAAGGCACTTTTTTATCTTATTTTCAATATTATTACAAAATACATAAACAACAAATACACGTTAGATATCCATGACGTAATTAGGATGAACAACCAGTAAAGGATCCTCTTCTTCTTCGTCCTCTGTGTCTCTCCTTCTCAAATCGGTTGTTGTTAGAGGAATTATAATTTGATCCTAATCATTAAAATTTTTCATAGAAAAAAAATGTCAAAGCAAATTATTACGTAAGTCATAATTAAAACATCTTAAGTTTAGATAAACATACGTAAAAATACTTACATGATACGTTAATCTATCAATAATCTTCTCAATGAAGCTTTTCCGTTCTAACAACTCCTCTTCCGAGTCTAATTGGTCTTGTATTTGATCTAGATACCACGCAACCAATTCAGATTTTTTTATACCGCCCTTATTGTCACCTATCAGAAAATGTATCAATTTTTTATACAGAAACAATAATATTATGCAGTAGCTTTTATTGTCACAATAAAAAAAAAAAAAAAAAATAAATAAATAAATACCTTCACTTTCGGCACGACTTTCTTCGTTTCTCATATAAAGAATCAACATGTTCGAAAGATTCTTATATTCTTCAAAAGACACCGTTAACTTCTTTTTTGGTGGTTCGTGCGTTCCGTTCATAGCTGAAAAATAAAAAAATCGATGTAACAATATATAAGTTCTTTGTACAAAAAAACAAACAACCATGTACATACGTGTTGAAGGCGCATCATCATTTCCAACCGCGTTGAGTGCTGCCATGAGCGGCGGTGTTTCGTCGGCGTCTGCTTCTACATCTTCCATGCCTTCGTCTAGCTCTACATCTGGTTGTTCTACCGTTATTATACTTTTCTGTAATAATCGTTTCGCTTCTTTCACGTGTTTCACCGTTACTTCATCTACGCATTCTAGTTTTGCCAGCGCTTCCGACAGCCTGACCATGCTCTCCAATTGTCTAACAGTGACCCTCCATTTGCCGCTTCCGGTACCTGTTCTTTGTCTGAGAGCTGTGTAACTTGCGACCAAAAGATCAGCAGCTTCCTACAAAAAGTAACGTTAATTAACATAAACGTTGTGACACGCAAAAATAGTTTCCTTCTTAACACTTCTTACCTGACTTAAAACAGGTTTAAAATGCTTGGCAAAATTGATATATCTGATAATCTCTTCTTGCTTGTACATCATCGGAAGGTCATTCATATTATCGCAATGTAGATCTAAGATCCTTTTGGCGATCGCGTTGTCAACAATTTCGTTGCATTCATCAAGCACGACAAAGAACAAATCGAATCTTGACATAATAGGCGCAGTTAACTGTACATTTTGTTGCAAAGATTTTCTTCTGTCGTATCGTCCACCAATCGGATTTGCTGCCGCCAGTATAGACGTTCGAGCGTTTAAAGTTGCTCTCATACCCGCCTAAAAAATAACACATTTGTAAATATCAAAAACTGAAATAAATTAGAATAAAATGTTTATACGCACATTTAGAAAAATGTTGATATTCTTACTTTAGCTATCGAAATTGTTTGCTGCTCCATAGCTTCATGAATCGCGACTTGATCTCTCGGATCCATCTTGTCGAATTCGTCGATGCAGCAGATGCCGTGATCCGCGAGCATCAACGCACCAGCTTCTATAACGAAATCCGAGGATTCTTCGTCTCGCACAACTGCGGCCGTCAAACCAGCTGCGCTCGACGCCTTTCCAGACGTATAAACCGCTCTAGGCGAGATATCGGCCACGCATTTGAGAAATTGAGACTTTGCGGTGCTGGGATCGCCAACCATGCAGACATTAATGTCCCCTCTCAGCGATGTGCCCTCCTCTGTAGTCTTTGGCACACCACCAAAGAACATTAGAATAATTCCTTTCTTGATTTCTTCATTGCCATGTATTGCAGGAAACAGACTGGAAGCCAGATTTTCGTACAAATTTTTGTCGCGACTCATTTCATAAATACGATTCCATTCCGCCTCCGTCATTTGTTTCTTCATCATCTCCTGCGAGATTTCCTCCATCGCCATTTCTGTACCGCCAAACTGTCAAAATTGTCAAATTACAGTCGCGCTATATTAATGGAAATTTAAATTTTATAATTAATCTTCATGCTTGAAGTAATTTTACTTACTCTCAAGCTAGTGGCAGTAACACTGCAAGCGAGAAATGCCGTTTTATACGTTAATTCTCTAACACCAAGCGCTTTAAGACCTCTTACACCGTCTCCCTGCTCATTTCTACTTCTTGGTCTAGTTTCTGCCTTAGCACTCGGCAGAGACAATGATCCGACATCTGGTACTACTATGAAAGTTCCTGTAAAATCGTATCTGTAAAAAAAATATATATATTTATAACACTGTAGCCATTTAGATATATTTTTATTTTCAACTTACTTGTCGCCAGCTTGCACCAACTCCACCATCTCAGCTCTCAAAATAACTTCAACAGAACGAGGAATAGATCCTCTAGGAAGCTCAGCTTGTGTTTCTTGTATTCGTACTTTTTGAAAATCAATAAACACTGAATTGTCCATATCAAGCAGAAAGCGACGTCTGTTGCTGCATGTTGGATTAGTACAAATTGTTGGATTTGTAAACTGAAAATAATTTCAAATTATTTAGCCAAAACTAATCAGTGTTACAGTATATAAATATATAAAACTTAAAAATCTTTTTTGAGTACCTTAAACTGTTGCTCTACATTTTTTATGGATGCATTACAGTCCATACAAATAAATGTGCCAATTACTAATTCTGGATGAACAGGATGTGTTCGTACTACCTGTCCAGAAATACGAGCCAAAGTGCCTACTCTTGCGGAATTCAATTCTCTCAACTTATGTCTAGTTGGCACATCCACAAAACTAACATAGCACTGCTTATCTTTTTGCAATTCTCCTATATCTTTGACAAAGTTGCATACCGCTTGACACAAATATGGATATACTCTGTAGTATTCTTCGATTATGGTTGTAGCCAGCGTTTGATTGTAAGATTCTGTGTCTTCGAAAGACACTTCCAATGTGCAGCGTTCCGGATGAGAGAGTTCCTTAGCTGGTTCCTGATATTTAATAACTCCATCTTCCTTAAATCTGTAAATAAAATCAAGAAGATAAAGGAGATGATTGTAAAAACTCAAAAGTTTCTACTTCAAATGTTTCTAACTGTTTTTAGTTCAATTTACATAAATTAAAAAGATTATTAAATCCTAAACTAATTATGAATGTTAGATTCAAGTAAATAAACATTTTCTCACTCTTCCAGAAAATCTTGAAACAATTTTTGACATTTAACTCCAACTTCGTCCAAAACATGTGCTTGACCAGGCGCAGGACCGATATCCATTTTTTATTAACTTAATTTACAAAACACAACGTATATAAACACCATGAATAAATTAAAACATCCGACACACAAAGCGTGGAAATTTGGCGGGATAGAGAAACTCAGGTTCAAGAATAACAACATTCCATGCGCGAATAACGAGACCGGACTTTACTTGCTGAAAACATGAAGCACTTAAATTCCCTAAAAACTAAGAAGCGCCACCGTACTACCGGTAACGATTTCAAGTGCGCGCGCAGACGCACCGGACATGGCCGCCCGCATGCAGCGCCGCCTATATCCTACAAAGGTTAGAGTAAAATCAACCTTCAGCTTTAATAGAAATAACATTAACTAATACAAAAGATAATGCATATAAACATCAAACTTATGGTAATATAATAATAGTTGTGCGTTTGATTGAAGTGAATACTTCATCATACAAAATTAAGAATTGGAGTGGTATTTGAAGCATATATATATTTTTTAATGTAACTTTTAATCAAAATATCAATATCACAAGTAAACAAACTATATTATTTGCAGATGATGTTATCTCTACAAAACGAGAAGAATTGGACAACATCATAGCGACAATGAATATACAAATTGATAATCCAATTTGTGTTTTGAATC